>JANHFO010003888.1:71984-88777 GCA_032468095.1 Pareas carinatus
TATACGTCAGTGGTGGCAAACCTATGGCACGTGTGCCAGAGGTGGCACTCAGAGCCCTCTTTGTGGGCACGCACACCATCACCCCAGCACAGATTTCTTCGTTAGGAAGCCAGAGGGATATGGGGCTTCCCTCCCTCTCTCCACATGCACCTGAGGACATTTCTGATATCACCCGCCCCTCTGCCCAGCAGCCTGATGGGAGCACTTCCTCCCTCCCCTCTGTGAGATAAGGTGGATGGCTCAAATGCGGTGCAGACTCTGTGGCAAAGGTGAGAGAGGAGAGGAGCTAGGTTGGAGGGGAGCAACGCTCATAGTGGGGCCCCAGAAGATGGGTAGCCTGCTGGAAGGTCCATGGCAGGCCGTGTTTAGGCTACAGAAGCTGAGGGAGGCCGCTGGGCATGGGAGGGCATGGTGGGTGCCAACAGCCATGGGGTGTGTGGGGGGTTCGCTGACGGGCGCTGGAGGATGCTGATGGTCATGGGGGAGGTGTGTGTTGCCATGTTGGCACTTTGAGATAAATATGTGGCTTTTGGGCACTTAGTCTCTAAAAGGTTCACCATCACTGGTATATGTCATTATCCTCTAATAAGTTTCATTTCCAAAGTCTTAATGTTTAAGGAGATGGTATGCAAATTGACCATATTGTTATTTGTTGTAGCTGTTAAGTTATGGTTGATTTGTATACTGAGAAACCAAGAAATGAAATACATAGAATAATAATATTTAAAGGAGGCAACTGCAGGACACAATTAATGCAACTAGCAGGGGGAAAAAATCCCTCCAAAAGCTTTTGAGACATAATCTTCAGTTATTTCTTCTACTGCAATCTCATTTTCATTTTAATTCCTCATCCATTCTATAAAGTGGAATACATCTGTTATCAGTAGCTTTTAAAATCTCAAATTGAAAAGAGATTATCCTTTAATTAAAATAGAAGCAAAATGAATATATAACAAACAATAATGCACAAAATCCTTTCAGACCTAAGTGGGTGTGGCTGGCTTCATTTTCTCCAAGAAAAGTTTGGCTTTCAGCAACTTACATGTTCTAGCAGGAGTACTGCAAATATTTCTTCAGTGCAAAACTATCCCACTTGTAAGAAAAATCATACCAATTTAACTTGCTGTTTTTAAAAGACTGCTTGCCAGATTTAGCATTCTATTGTAGATCTATAAAATTAAAGAAATCATATAAAAGCTACCAGATGTGTGCTTTTCAGTTATAATTCTGACAGGTAGTTTAGTGTAATGGTTAAGGTGCTGGCCTAGAAGCCATCTCACTGGCTACCCATTTCTGAGGAATCCCCTAAAAGATTCCAAAAGATGAAACAGGTCAAGCTATGCCTCCAGGTTGTCTATGTATCTGAAGTTCAGAAAAAATGTTCAAGCCTTTGCAGGTAAAAAAATGGTTCCAAGGATTTAATATAGGAGAATAGAGATTGATCCAGCATAGCATATCCTAAAGTATAGAAAGAATGCAACTATATCCTCAAACAAGAGCACTGTAGATGGTGATTCACCTCAGAGAGTTAAACCAGATTTCTCCTGGAATTTTGTTTGCCACAAACAAGGATTAGCGACATGACAACAACAACCTCTAAGACTTGTCAAGTCACCTTGCAGGCATTTGTTTCTTTTAACAAAGGTGGAGGCAAAGGATTGTATTACATGCTGACTAAAATTCTCAAAAGGAAAGCTAAGACCATAGAGGTTCAAGTAGTATTCTTATCCATCTGTCCAATCCATGAATGAGAACTGAAAAAGAGAAGTCAATTACTGATTATGCAAACGAAATAATTCTGAGATTGTCTTCTGAATTAGGATGGCCTGCTGGCACAAGGGAAATTGCATCTCTCAAGGAAGGACTGGTAAAAGGAGTGCAAGACAAAATCCTATCCTTTTTATTAAAAGGGTTTTAAACAACTCCATGGAAATTGGAAACTGAAGGATCTCAGATAAAGACTTGCGAACTATGAAATGAGGGAACAGTGCTGAAATGGGACCTTGCTGAAAAATCAGAGCAATGTTTCATCAAGTTGATGACACTCATTGTCTACCTACTAATGTTTACAATGTGGGAAGCAAACAAGATGATCTTGAACAATTTGTACAAAAAATCAAATATAATTTAACAGGTGTATTTGATGGAATTGCTGCCATAGATGAAAAATAGAAACTGAAGAGTAGAGTTCAAAAGGAATATAAAACAAAATATATCTAAGCTTAGAAAACTAATGAATGAATTTGATAGTGCCATAAAATAGGAATTGGATCTAAGTAAATGAACAAACAAAAGCAGTACTCTTGTTGGTATTGATCATCTATCTTGCTAAGAAAAAGTAGATAATTTTCAATAGCAAATTGCAGATTTTTCAAAGAAGCATGCATTCATAAAGATAGGAAATTTTAATTATACTGTCATCTGTTGACAGTCAAAATTTGCTAAACATGCCCCCAAATTCCTGATGTGTATTCCTAACAACTTTCTCCTTCAATGCATGGAAGACACAGGAAGATTAGCTAACCTTAACCTGATGCTAATCAATAAGGTAGACTTTGATGAGAACTGGGTGTAGCAAGAACACTGGGAAAAAGGTTAGATTTCTTGATTTTTAGTCTTCAAAAACACCATGTCCTTTTTTGGAAACAGGCTTGCTAGTTTGCATTGTGATTTGTAGTGGAGGCAATATTTAACTTTTAAAACCGAGGAGACAGTTCTTGGAATTAATGCTGTCTGTACTATTTCTCCTAACTTTGTAGAAGGAACAGGATAAAGAAATTCTCTATATGGGATCAGAGATTCTCTTATGAAATTTTACTGGCTATTAATAGAGTACACAATTAGTAGACTCTTATATGTGGGTTAGTAACCTGAAATAAATTACAGTGGCGCAGCTAAATAGGCCATTAGTTGATTTTCTGACCTTATTCACAAGACCACCATATGATGAATTTAGTTTTAACTTGTCTAACCTCAGCCATTGTGATTGTAAACTTTATAGCATAGTGCATTCTACAAATACAGCTAATTATGATTTATTCAGTAAACCATGGTTAAGGAAAATTGTGGCTTAGGTATGCCCAGTAGCCAAGAATATACATTTATTCAAAAAGTTCCCAATACAGTCTCAAATTGAAACAATTTCACATTGCAGGTAGGAAACAAAATAATGACTGAATAAAAAGGAAATGTAATGTTTTGAAGGATTCTGAAATGTTACTTTGGAATCGCTCGATGGTGATTTGGCAGGAACACTACATCTACTCTGGAAGCAGTCATTCCTCAAAAAGGCCATTTTTTAAAGACTGCTTACTGAAATGGGGTGTTAGTTGAATTGTCTGTGGCTCCTAGTCATCTGAAGTTCAGTTACTTCACTTTGCTATGCTTATCCAAGCCTACATTTACTTTCTATCTTTGGAAATGGAATAGTGATTTAATTATTTAAATACTACCACTAGATGTACTGAATGTTGTTGCAGTTTTAAAGAATATAGCACTGAATTATGTTCCAATCTAAAGAAAATGTGAAAAAATATGATCATAAATAATTTCCTTGACCTGCTAGCTGTCATCTGTTCCTCTACAGATCCTTTTCTTTTTAGATGGAATGTATTATGTATTTTATTTTTTAGCAGCACTTCTAATGATTATTTATAAAAGTAAGTTGTTTAAAATATACAGTTAAGAGATGGCTCTGCTAATACTTGGCAACATGATGTACGCTAACTTGATTTTTCTCTCCTTTTTATATTTTACTTAATGTCAGGTCAAGTTTTCACTTATCCATATAACTTATTGACTTTTGATCTCGTATTGCTGTTCTTTATGGCACTTCTAGAAACTATCCGCTTGTACTTTGGTAAGCATTATGTAATTTACAATTGCCACTTAATATTAATCTGTATGTAAAATATGAGTCCAGCTACGCAATTCATGACAACTAGCCAATTATCAGATAAGCCTTTTAAATATTTTTACTGTTAAACATTAAAAGACTGGTCAATCTATTTGGGTGAAAGTGCAAATGATGTTACTCTAATATAAAAATCAGATTTTTCACCAGCCAGTTCAGCTGTTTTGTGCATATTAGCTCAGAAAAGGAGTTCATTGGGACTTACACTCTGTATTAAATTTCTATTTTAAAAATTATAATTATTGGAGAATGAAAACTATTGTATACAGATAGTCCTTGACTTACAACCACAATTCGAGCCCCAACATTTCTGTTGTTAAGTGAGACATTTGTTAAGTGAGTCTTGCCCTGTTTTATGACCTTCCTTGCCACAGTCACTAAGTGAATCACTGCAGTCAATAAGTTAGTAACCCATTTGTTAAGAGGATCTGGTTTCCCCATTGACTGTGCTTGTCAGAGGGTTGCAAAAGGGGATCCCATGACCCCGGGACCCCGCAGGGTTCCTAAGTAGGTACCAATTGCCAAGAATCTGAATTTTGATCACATGATCATGGGGATGCTGCAAAGGTCGTAACTGAAAAATGGCTTTTTAAAGTCACTTTTTCCAGTGCCATTGTAACTGAACAGTCACTAAAGGAACTGTTCAAAGTCGAGGACTAGCTGTACTGGGGTATTTTTTTGTCTAGGCCACTAGAGAAAAAGAAAACGTGCCAAAAATCAATAACCTGTTTTGAGGGGTTGGAAAGAGCTTCTTCAAACTGCTTGGATACTCAAAAAGTGCTGTAGAATGGAATTGTGCCCGTGTGTCTGGGTGCCTCTTGGTTGTATGAAAGGCCACTGCAAGACTCCAGTTTAAAAAAGCATAGAATAAATGTTACAGCTTAAATTATCTTCCTTAGATAATCAGGGTACTTTCCACCATTATGAAATTTAACTTTACATGTAGCCCTCAGCTTGTAACATTCATTTAGTAACCAAAGTTACGACGGCACTGAAAACAGTGACGTGCGGCCATTTTTTCACCCTTACAGCTGTTGCAGCATCCTCATGGTGATGTAATCAAAACTCGGATGCCTGGCAATTGGTAATTTATGACAGTTGCAGTGTCCTGGGGTCACGTGATCTCCTTCTGTGACCTTCCGACCAGCAAAGTCAATGTAGAAGCCAGATTCACTTCACAACCGGGTTACTAACTTAACAACTGCAGTGATTCACTTAAGTCAAGGACTACCTGTATTCAAGAGTTTCTCCTGTAGTATTCTAGACTGGATCATTACACACAATGATAGTCCGTTACATGCTGCTGCATGAAAGATAATAGCTACATGCAGTAGCTTACTGGCAGCTGGCGCCCCATAGACTAATGGCGTTTTCTTCAGCAATGAGCCTGGCCAGGCAGAAGAGAACAGTGAACAACAACTACTACTTCTGCCCCATCTTAAGTCCTGTCTATGTATATGAAGCCAGATCACATCTACCCCAGAGGTCCCTAACTGTGGGCCGCAGCACACAACCATGCCCTGCCCTATTCACAACCGAGGCGCATGAGTGGCATGCACACAGCCCCACTCATACAAGCAGCAGGCACCAGCACTCGCAACCCCACAGCTCTTCGCACAAAACCATTCTGCCTCCCCGTGCTGGGCTGCCAACCCAGAAAGATTGGGAAACACTGCTCTGCTCTACCTCCTTAGTGTTATATGCCAAACAGCTGTTGAAGGAAGAGTTGCCCAGAATGAGTTGAATTGAGATGAATGGCCAAAGAAATTGAATGAAATGAACAAATGAATGAATTAATGAACAAATAAACAACAAACATGTCTCCAGTCACAACAACATTCTTAGCAAAGCACTACTCAGTAGTATTCCGGCAGTATGAAAGCTTTAGATCCAGCCAGATATTATAATTTCTATTTAAGACTGCACTATAAGTGATTTTGCCCCGTCTATAAATTAAATTACTGTTCAGTTTTGGGATTCTACTGTTATGGTCTAAACAGAGGTCTCCTACCTTGGCAACTTTACGACTTGTGAACTTTAATTCTCAGAAATCTTCAGCCAGCTCTGAGGAATTCTGAGAGTTGAAGTCCATAAGTAGTAAAGTTACCAAGGTAGGAGACCCCTGGTCTAACAGATTCGTAAATGCCGTCAGACACATGTAGATCTTTTTCCTCCTCCTGTTAGGTACTAAAGGCAACTTGACAGAAGAAGAAGCTCCCCTTGTGATCAGTCTTGGGATCACTGTTGGCAGTGTACTTCTCTCAGTCTACTTTCTAGTGTGGCAAACATATATCCTGAAAGCAGATGTCATTATTAATGTGGTGCTACTTGTTGCATATGGACTTGAAGGAATTCTACAAATCATAGCAATTGCTGCCTTTGTCAGCTAAATCATGTTGATGCTTGCGCTCATGGATTTTCTACGTTTTCTTGCAATGGAAGCAACATTTTAAAATTGCACGAAGATGTTCTGACAATTCTGTTCCTAGTGACATACCAAAGTTGCAGGAGACATTGGCAAAACAGGTTCTGCTGACCCATTTTCAGTCAAGCATATTTACTGTAATGACCTTCAATGAAAGCTTGCAGGTTTGTGGCAAACAAGCTGTTTTTCAAGGGGAAACTATCATCTCAAATACACAGATAAACGCAGGAGGTATATTTGTTTATTTATTAAATGTATATGTCACCCTCTCGCTTTGTAGAGCCACTTTGGGCAGCTTACAATTTAAATCATAAATATTAAAGTATTAAAATATTAACAACAATGTGTACAAACTCAAAAACTGAAAGCAAGGACTATCAGTTTCCATATTAGACAACCAGCCCCCATCCGCATCAGGACTTCAAACTATCTGGCAGATTTTGACCCTGTCAATTGAAACTCTTTGACCGTCATGATGCATAGCATGCTGCTTCTGCCAAATTGAGTGACGTAGGCCAATCCCATTGAGGTGAGATGGTTTCTCAGACAACCTGGTCCCATGCCATGAAGGGCTTTGAAAGTGATAACCAACACGTTGATTTGGTTATAAATTGATACGAACTGGTGGCGCAGTGGTTAGAATGTATTACAGGCTGGCTCTGCTCACTGTCAGGAGTTCAATCCTGACTGGCTCAAGGTTAACTCAGCTTTCCATCCTTCTGAGGTTGGTAAAATGAGGACCCAGATTGTTGGGGGCAATATGCTGACTGTGTAAACCGCTTAGAGAGGGCTGTAAAAGCGCTGTAAAAGCACTGTGAAGCAGTATATAAGTCTAAGTGCTATTGCTATTGAATTGATCCTGGAAGCCAACTGGCAACCAGTGCAAGTCGTACAACAGTGTTACGTGTACCATTCTAGGGGTGATCAGAACTGTCATGTAAATCATATTGCAGTAATCCAAAAGTATGTATGCTTTTACTCAGATTTAATATCTTAAAATGGGCTAGCCTTGGGCTCGAATTTTTGTGACAAATATTTTTTTTCTTGTTATATCTGAATCAGGCCAACAGATGATAAGTTAGCCTACAGTTAGAATTATCATATTTTCTAAATTTGACTTGCAAAGAGAAAAGATTAATTATTACATCAGAATCTACCATATTAGATAGAAGTTACACATATTGCTAAAATAAAAAGTCGTTCCTTTGCCTTTCTCTTAGCATAATGTGAGATATGTTTAAAAGCCACGGTTTATTATATAGCTTAATATGTGAATCCTGCTAGTGAAGACTGATTCAGTATTTTACAATTTTGAAAAGATGTAATGTGCTCTACTGATTTATCTACAATCTTTCTAAAATCTGTTACTGTTCTTGTTTGCATAATTTCCAGTTAATTAAAATAACACATTTCAAAGGTTTCATTTCCAGAATATTAGATTGATAATTATTCCACTTTACAAGTCTTATAAAATACCTTATTTTATATCGGAACAATTCTTCTTCAACATGTCCTCCCCTCCCCCTCCCCCGTTTTTCCCTTCATATCTGAATTCTGTTATTTGTTTGAATATAGTTAAGAGCATTTCTGATGATTTTATCATCCATTCATGTTTCTTGTAATCCTAAAGAAAAGTAAGATATAAATGAATTTTCTGAGAAACTACATATAATACGAATTGTTTTACTTTTTATCTTTATGTATGCTGATTTGCAACATTCCAGGTTTTTTTTGTAAATACTTATTGGTGCCTTTTTTCAAAAGCAAATATATAAATCTGATATGACTTGTTTTTTAATCTCAAAACTACTATCTTTATATTTTTATATCTATTTTTATTAAATACTTCAGAGACTGCAAATATACTGTGTATCTATTATTGTTGTTCTGGTAACAGAATGATAGTTGAATGTAGATTAAGTCCATCTTGTCTATGCAAAATATTATGGAGTTCTTACAGATAATGGAGCATTGCACAAACATAGCTGTGATTAATGTAGGAAACAGAAATGTCAAGCTTAGGGTTTAGTGAGTGCTATAGCTTTAAATGCCTAAAATTATTTCAAATCTGATTGCTGACATTTATCATTTTTGTAGGACTGTCTCTGGGAGTGCCTTGTATCTATGTATTAGGACCAGAGATAAAGGGAGTTACTCCCATGTGTACACTTTAGAGGTTAGGGCCCAGCAAACTAAGGCTGAATGTGATTGTTGAAACACTCCCAGAATAGGTGGATCCAAAATTTCCCCACTTTTGGGGAGGGGGCGGGTAGGAAGATTGCACAAGCTGATTATAAACAATGACATAACATACTCATCAAAATGATTCACTGGAACATTTGTAAAAATTATAATGTGCCAGTGATGAAAAGTAAGTGGGTTTAAAGAGTTGAAATGTATTTGAAAGTGAGCAGGTTAAAAGGTGGTCAGATTTCCAAAGACAAATTGATAGTCTTGGTCCATAACACATCAGATTTAACTGGTTAAAGAGGAAAGTGTGGATAATGTGACAATATTAGGGAATAGTAAGATAGAAGACAAAGGAATTGAAGATCACAAAGTATCAAGATCTGAAAATTAAAGTTGAAATATTATGGCATAAACTGGCCATGTTGGTCCCAGTGGTTATCGACAAACTTGGTGCATGTTGCCCAAAAATCCTGGACAGCACTTAAAAAATTTATGCATTGACAAAATGTCTGTTAATTGCAAAAAGTCATACTGTTTGAATCCACACAAATACATTATGACATCTGGTTCTTGGAAAGAATTTGATGCAGATGACAAGCAACGCTAGCTAAAGAACTGGGAACTGTTGTTGATATAGTATTAATACTGTTCATACTGATGCAATAAATATTTTACAAATGGATGTTGCTAAACTCAATTTTTAATGTAATCTATATAAAACATAAAGCAGTATCTTAAGAAAATAGCTCAGAAATTAATGAAGATGGCATATATAATACTATCAAATAGACATACAGAACATTTCATAAATGTTTTAAGGCAAACTTCATCAATCTAATAACTTTAATATATTTTGGCGCTGCAATTCCCAGCCAAATGTGAAAATTGTTGGGGATACCAGATTGGAAAAACTAGTTTACATTGCTAAACATATGCTTTCCTGTAATACTATAACCTAATTTCAGCTGAACAATGGAGTAGATTACCCAAATATTTCTATGCTATGTTTCATCTGCTGAGGTATTTGTTTGTGAGCTGGAATTGTCATGGTGAAGTCACAATAATTGCTAAACATACTAACATTTTTACATGTCTAATTAAAAAGCCTAGCCCTTCTGGAACAGGATTAGCAAGTTTAAATTAAGCTGCATTTATAATGTATATGCTTTTTAGATGTCAAAATCTGGCTTTGGGTAGTGTTTATTCTACACACAATTTAGTTTTACTGCCATTAGCTTAATTTAAAATGTTGCTTTAAAGGGGGAAAACGTAAGATGTTCTATAGAGATAAAGCTATGTTGTTTTGCACTATTTTGCTACTTCCAAATCCAACAAAATTAAGGAAAATTAAATCAAAACAAAGTACTGGATTTCATAAGATGGACTAAGCAAATTTTGATCCACAATATAGTAAGTTATATGTGCTTAAGGCAATTTAAGGGAGGACTCTTTTCACTTCAATAATATGTTCTGTGGGCTTTGAAAAGTCTTAATGTGCAAAAAATAAGAGGATCAGGCCACATAGAAATCTGCCTACATGAATACAATTTCTGTGTTCAAAAGTCATAGATAATGCAATAAATACAAGCTTAGTCTGGAATTAGTAGGAATCTGCCAACTATGGTTCTGCCATCTCTTATTAGAGGCGTTTAAAATGTGTAGGATATTGCAAATTGATTCATCTATGATATTATATATTAATGTAAATAAACCTGTTCTATCAACTAATCTGATTCTGGGAGAGTAAGCATATGCCTATAATTAAAAGATCTCAGTCCCTGCACTCAGTCTTCACTGCTAGGGGTTGGATTGTGAATCCCCAAAGGCTACTCTGGGCTCAAACAGGCATCTCCTTCCCATACTCTGGTGGAGCTACCATTCACTTTGGGAAAAATCCCATGAAAGAAAACTTAAGAAGAAAACTCTGGATTTAAATTTGTAGAGAATTTGTTCTGGTAAAATCTTGTGTGGAATTGTTCTGCCAACATTTCTTTAAAACCCCTGAATGCTAAATTTCCAGGAGTTCATTGCATGATGCATTCTGAAACTTCTTGAGGGCTGCAACAAGTGGGTCCATCCAACCTATTTTCCAATATAATATATCCATCTGGATAGTTTAATAGTTTAATAGTTTTATTATTTCCCCCAAAACTGCATTATAAACTCAGCTGGGGGTATAAACACATATGGTAAATGTAAATAAAACACCAGATATACCTGGTATCCATGTAGTTAAATAATGAATAAGAACTTATAATATTTGATCTTATTTGCTAAATAGCTAAATATGTCTGATTTACTCAATTGATAAATGATGGAGAAATGTAATGTATAAGTGTATAAATAACAAAATGTATACACTGATGTAAAATATCTACAATAAAAAATATTTTGGGGGAAAACTTACAATAAAAGAATAAAAAGGTCAACACTTCTTCGCAGGACAGATTGTTTCCCATCTTGGTAAATCAATGGTCTCAAGTCATTTTGCCCAATACAATGCAAATGTGGAGAGGCAGGTCCAGTGGAAGCAACCACACTCAAGTCCTGAAACCAAAAAATTATATTAATCATGTATCACCTATTATCTCTTCTGCTGATCGATATTCTGCAAATTCCTTCATGCACCGAAATCCTGTGGGTCAATTGTATGTCTAGATCTACCACTGTACCCTAGAGAAATCTGTCAATCTAACATGTTCTGAGCATATCCACTCTTCTCTTGTAGATTAAAGAGACTTGGGGGGGGGGACAGAAATGCAAGAACAATTTACTGCTGTGGGTATCAAGAAGCCCTGACAAGACGCTTTGATGTGGATTTGGATATCACAATCCTTGACAAAGCCATTCAATTAACTTGCTTCCTTCCTTCCCTAGAACAGCATACTGTAACTTATTAGGCTGAGAGTTTGCCTTTTTATAATGAAAATCCAATTGGTTTCTAATTTGCAAGAGCAAATTGTTGCTTAGTTGAAGAAGGGCACATATTATTACTATGCACAGTCAGACTCTGTCTGCGCCTTGTGGCAGTTTTCAATGTTCCCATCACCCGGGAAGAGCAGCACCATCATAGCACTGTCACCCAAAAAGATATACAAGACTTCAATTTCAAGCCACAGCACCTTTGTAAGGGAGAAATTGGAGAATTTTCCCCCCATCCTTGAATTTGGAGAAGTACTGCAAATCAGAATAAATAAAACCATGCAGCAGCCCCTCCCCATTGATGCAAACCCTTCTACAGGTTAGGGTTTTTCAAACAAAATGACATCACTATAAATTTACTTCTCATCCTACAATTACAACAGAACTCTCATCTTCCTATAGTCTACCCTGTCTTATGAAAATATAATAAATCATAAATTCATTCATTTTTGTTTCACACAAAAGATCCGTATCAGGTTTCCAGTAAGTAATAAACATTCATCAAGGACACTGTTAAGGAAGTGCGAAAGGAGCCATCCAGCTGACCTCTTCTTTGTGGTAGATGATGATCAACAACTGACAGGCCACTTAAAAATGAAGTCACTAAGAGTCGAACTCCTGGTGATTTCGTATTTTCTCCACACCAATGCTGATGTTTCAGATCATCATCTACCGCATACTTTCATTTGTTGTCTAATCCACCTGCAGGTCTTTCTATCCTATCCTGTAATGCCGAGCACCATGTTTCCATGGATCTTTGCCTCACTGGTCGCTTTTGAATCAATTGTGTGGTTCGTGTCCATGTTTCCCCGTTCTACATTAGGGCAGCTACCCTACAATATTAAACCAGCAAACGTAAAGGTCGCATCTAGGGAAAAACCCGCGGCAGCAGTTTCAGCCGGCCTCCTTTCCAGTAAACATGCCTAGACTTGGGGCTGCAACTTTTTCCACCGCCTCCAACTCCGGTCCAAGCCAAGGCCCGCCGTGCTGAAAGGCGGCCTTGTCTCCTCCAGATCCACACCGGGCTCGCGATCCCAGCCCACGGCTGTCGGGTGTAGCGAGGTGTGATGCGCAGGTGGGGTGGGGGGACGGACGATTTCTTAGGACAGCGGGAAAGTTTTTTTGGGGGGGGGTCAATTTTCCTGCCGCGTGGAAAAAGTTTCCCAAGAAGGGCAAAAAAGAGGGGCGCGGAGACGCCTTGGCTCCCCTGCCCGCCTCGGGTAAATAAAACGGGACTTCCAAGCCGAGGCTGTCCCGAGACCCTCCGCAGCAGCGCCGCGCCAGGGGTCAGCAGAGATCCCGGGCCGGCCTGGCAGGGAAAGGGAGTAAACCTGCGCTGGCTACGACCGCAGCAACAACAACTCCTCCTCCTCCGCTCCCACCCCGCCTCTTTCCCTGGCTGGGCGAAGAAAGCGCTTCCACCTGCTCGCGGCGAGGCTCGGTCGTCTGGACACGGAGGAAAGAGGAGAAGCGCCGGGAAAAAGAGGGCGGCGGGGGCCGACGACAAGCCCGCTCTTTTCGGGAAAGAGGGCCGAAGCATGGCAGGATCCCGGGCCGAGTGAAGAAGTCGAGGGGAAGCGTCCCAGGGACCGGCGAAGCAGAAGGGGACGCCCGACTAATCCGACGGAGGTGAGTGACTTGAGTTGTGTCCCCGAGAAACGGGGAGAAACTCCTGGAAGACCTTACCTGGCGAAGGCAGCGCTGCACCCGCAGCTCAACCTTTGCAGGAAGTTCAGTGTAGAAAACAAGGGGAAAGGGCAGCGTTTTCTCGGCGTGCCATCATAACCCATCCCTCCCCTTAATGCTAAAAGATCCGGGACGGCGAGTTTCCTGAGCGTGGGAATGCTCTGCCTCGGAGAAGGGAGCCCTCCATAGTTTGTTTTCGCTTTTTTATAAAAACTCTAAAGCTCTGCCGAATATGCATCAGTTGGGATTTTGACCAAGCTGGTCGCAGTTTGTTGTCAAATGACCTCCTAGTATCCGATTCATAACCAGAGGCAAACCTGAGTTTTATGAAATCCGTTTTCTCGAACTTCGCAGTTATCCTTTGCGGAGACAGATTCCTTGTGTGTCCTGACACACTTGGCAAAATGAATTTTGATTCTGATTCCTTTGCCTGGATGACGATGGTGGTACATGCATTTCAGTAACAAATACTGCAGGAGAGATTTTTCTCTCTGTGGTTCTTCCCCCCTCATTAAAGTAGAAGAAAGCTTTCTTAAATGTTTTCTGATATGAAATCCTGGGAATTAATCACTATATCATCAGACAAATAGAGCAGTTGGCCATAATTGTTCCTTGACTTTAATTAGGATAATTTGATAGGGGTTTAACAGCAGGTTCTCTCATCCATATTGAATATTTAACTGCCGAGAAGCATAAACAGAGTTTTCTTTCCTCACCCGCAAATTACAAGCTTGCAGTGACCAGGCAGAGTATTATTATGCATTTTGTACCTTGGAATTAGATACAAATGTCATATGAAAGAACAGGATATTTTTATAAATTATGATCTTAGCTTTGACAGGCTGCTCATTAAGCTCTTTATGGAAGTCATGCTATGTATACACAGGGATGCTGTTAACAAATCATATGGATAATAGATATTTCTGGCCAGGTACATAAAGGAAAGTAAAACATTGCCTAATTTTTATCAAATCATCAATAACCAAGCCACTCTGTATTTCTGCATTCAGAAACATAGCCAAATTTCAAAACGTCTGATCTGGAATGTCTAAGCATTCCAAATATCTGAATTTTCTAGATATCACCTTATATTTTTATGTGAGTATGCTGCCAAGTAAATAAACATTAAGCATATCAGTTCTACTGCGTTAACCCGATTTAATTCTTTGACTGTCTAGAGAAAAGAATGGCCCAGTTAGAAGTCCTGCTTGATAGCTATTTTTGGTTAAAAGGATCTGTTATGAAACAAGAGGTTGGAATATATTAATATTGCTGTGGAAAAACATGAGAAAGGGTTCAAGATGGGCTGTATACCAGGCAAAATGAAAGCAAACTCAGGCGTGATTCATTTTCTAATATAACATAACAGCTGATTTTCTATGATTGCTTTGTATGTTGTTTTACTAAAGTTGTAAAACCAGAATTATATGGTGGGATACAAAAACTGCAGCTTATTTTAGCACAGTTGAAAGATATCAAATATAAGAGTTCCACCTCCTTGATTGCTCCTGGTTCCAGTTGTAATTATAATATTTTGTAAATATTGTTAAAGTTCAGTGTTAATTTTTTTATGTTTTCTGTACACCGCCCCGAGCCCTTCGGGAGAAGGGCGCTATATAAATCTAAATAAATAAATAAATAAATAAATAAATAATTGTGGCAGTATAAAATACATTTGAAAAGTTCAAGGAAAGCATTTCTCTTGTTACTTTAATAACACTTACAACCCTTTTGCACCTGATGGATACAAACGCATAATCCAACCTTTATTCCACTTCACAAGTTGAAAATGTTTGAAAAATGGCCTTCAGGTAGTTAGCCACGCAATATGGAAATTTACTGGTTGTCTTTCAAATTTTGTCAGGATTCAAAGCATTCAAGATTTGATAGGCCTTCTAGGTCTATTTTTTAAAAATACTTTTTATATTGAAAAGAAATTATGCATTCATACTCAGTAGGATTCCAGTCAGTGATAAATACTGTAAGTTTCTGGAACAATGTTTATCAGCTGAGTCCCGTAGCAAGTCTCCACCCTGCTATCAGCGTGAACTGCCAAGCCATGAGGACTTTTTTTAAGTTTCAGATCCAGCCTCGGATTAAAATATGATCAGACAGCCAGAGCAGCCCAGTTGAAAGAGGGGAGGGAGCCTGTATAAACTTGTGTTCAAACCCTTGCTCAGTCTTGAAGGCCTTCTGGAAATTGCAACTTCTTAACATCAGGTCTTCCTGTATAAAAACAAGTGTGTCAGAGCCTTTCCAGGATTTCTGCAAAGAAGCTAAGTGAGATAAGAATTCCGCCAGTCACTTTATTGCATTGTTAGACCAGAACAAGAAGTATGTCCACAGGTGATCTCTGAACACTTACGAATCTATCTCAAGAAACCATTACATTAGACTTGAGATAAAATTAAAATACATCTATAATACAACCTGGCTACTGTAGAACCACTGAATAAAATCCAAAAGGAACACCACATCTAGGCGATAAAAGAGGTTGTGTCTAAGATTACAAAAATGTGAAGGCATTTGCATTTTATACAGGATGTGATAATATCTGAAGTTAACATTTGATAATACAGTACCTAAAATTATCCCCCCCAAAATACATCCACATAGCAGAAACCTGGCCTGTTAAGATCCGGCATAGATAAGAATTAAGCAAAACTCTCGACAGGCAGTACTTTCTATAGGAAATAAATATTTAGGCAGGCAGACAATAAGCAGAGAGAATTGTTCTTAGCCTGACAAAATAATAAGCCTTTTTTTAAAAAAAGCAATAACTACTAATAAATCACAATTACTGATTAATATATCAAATAATTACGACCACAACTGAGCATAAAATTTATGTTGCTAAGTAAGAGATTTGTTAAGTGAATTTTGCCCATTTTTTGACCTTTCTTGCCACAGTTGTTAAATGAATCACTGCAGTTGTTAAAGCCAGTTACGCAGTTGTTAAGTCGATCAGGCTTCCCCATTGACTTTGGTTGGCAAAAGGTCGCCAAAGGAGATCGCATGACCCCAGGACACAGCAACGTCAGTTGCCAAGCGTCTGAATTTGGATCATGTGATCATGGGGATGCCACAACAGTGGTAAGTGTGAAAAACAGACATAAGTGCCGTTGTAATTTTGAACGGTCACTAAATGAACTGTTGTAAATTGAGGACTAGCTTTTTGGGGGGATCTTTGTAAAGGAGAGCTCTTACTCAGCTTTGTTTTATAGCTTTGATATCTACCCTGTTTTCCCGAAAGTAAGACATTCTCCGAAAATAAGACCTACTTACAGTTTTGCCTCTTGCTGAAACATAAGGCATCCCCTGAAAATAAGACCTCCCCAATAATAAGACCTTGGACTTCCGGTTCTGGGCGGAAAAATAAGACATCCCCTGAAAATAAGACTTAGTGCATCTTTGGGTGCAAAAATTAATATAAGACAATGTCTTATTTTTGGGGAAACACGGTATATCATCTTTTTGAAATGACATTTCTACTTCAATATTATGACTCTGGGTTGCAGCTTTAAGAAAACGTCAACTATATTTGTGGATTATGACAACAACATAGTAAAATATTTCTGGAGAATGGAAGTTAAGTGAATTCATATGGAACTAGCTGACCCGGCCACGCGTTGCTGTGGCTCATTTTGGGGCTGTTTT
>JANHFO010003890.1:14398-28491 GCA_032468095.1 Pareas carinatus
TGTATCACAGTCCAAGGTGTGAGTAAGGATTGGATCGGCACATTCAATTTTGACCGAGAATTTGGACTTGATGGAGCAGAAGGAACTGTTTGGAAATTGTATGGGGCATGCAGGACAACGCAGACAGTGACCCCAACTTCCTGAACACTGTGATCACTGTTGATGAGACGTGGGTTTATGGGTACGATCCAGAAACAAAGATGCAGTTCTTACAGTGGAAATTTCCATCATCCCTAAGGCCAAAAACACGGCAAGTCTGCAGCAATGTCAAGGTCATGCTGACTGTTTTCTTTGACTCCCATGGAATGGTGCATCACAAGTACGCACCACAAGGCACAACCAGTATCAAGGAGTACTACCAGGCAGTCCTTTGTTGCCTTTGTGATGCTGTGCACCACAAACGACTGGACCTTTGGACATCGACAACTTGGCAGCTTCATCACGGTAATGCACCCGTCATTCTTTGCATCTGTTTCAGACCTTGGCCAAACAGAGCATTCCCGTGGTTTGTCAGACTCCCTACTCATCCGATATGACTCCATGTGATTTTTGGCTATTCTTCAAGTTGAAAATACCATTGAAAGGGACTTGATTAGAATCAAGAGAAGATATTATGCCGAGCTGAACACCATTCCAAAAGATGCATTCCAGAAGTGTTTCCAATAATGGCGGTACCACTGGGAGATGTGTGCATTACCAAGAGACTTTACTTTGAGGAGATTAGAGTAGATGTATTTTGCATGAATAAATGTATTTTTGCCAACCAAAGGTTTGATATTTTTTGAACAGACCTCATATGTGTTTTCTTTAACCTCAAACCCTCTACCAGAGGCCTGGAAGTTTGAAGATTCTATGTAATAGAACAGTATTTTAACTGTTCTAACCATTGCACTCTTCTGGACAGAGAACTCAGATGTTGTTCATAGGATCTGTTGGTGTCACTTTCCTAGCTTGGGAATCACAGTCCCAAGTACTCCTACCACCACTGGGATCATTTTGGCCTTTACTTTCCATTTCTTCTCTGATTCTTCCTTCAGGTCTTGGTACTTCTCATACTCCTTCTTGATGTTGATGACTGGGCAGTGCGGCACCTATCATTACCACTGTCTTTCAGTCCTTGTTTACTACTGCAGTGTTTGGTTGATTGGCCAGTACCTGCCTGTCTGTCTGGATCTGGAAGTCCCATAGGATCTTAGCCCTGTTATTCTCCACTACCTTCAATGGAATCTCCCATATGGACTTGGGAGTGTTTAGCTCATATTCTGTGCAGATGTTCCTTTATACAATGCCAGCTACTTCGTTGTGTTGTTCAGTGTATGCTGCTTCTGCTTGCATCTTACACCCTGCCACTGTGTGTTGTGTTGGACTGTCTCTGAGGCCTCTCTCCATAGTCTGCACATTGGGTCTGTCTAGTGTGGTAGATTCCTGCTTCTAGGAATCTGGGGCTTAGTGCCTCAGTGCTGTCTTTTAGTTCAGCCCTTTTCAACCGCTTAGGATTTTCCAGTCTGCCAACTCACTCTATCTGTTGATGGTACATCCCATGTCTTGTCTTGTCCTGGGACTTCCTCTGTTTGATCTGCTTGATTTATAACCTTGACTTAAAAATTTCAAATATGAAATCTTTCATGGAAGATATGAAGGGTTCATAATCACTGATATTTAGCACTGTTTCATGTGAATGAATGGATATAGCAGTGACTTCCAGGTCATCATTTTCAGTTAAAAGGGTATTGCTTAGCAGACTTCAGATGCAAAGACCAGATCTGTTTATACTGTGTGCTTCCATGTATTCCATAAAATTCCATTTGCCATTTTATACATGCATAAAATATGAAAAACATATAGATTCCATTCCAAGTTTATACATCTGTACAGTGTACATTTGCAAAACTTTATACAGATTTATACTGTTTTAATGAATAGCCCATCCCCTCATTAGTCTGTTAAGTCAAAGATTTACTGAATATTTTTTAATCCTTAAAATTATGCACAGTATCAAATTGAATTTCAAAGTCCTCTTCCTAGCCCTCATTTGCTTCCCTCACATCATACAGAATGGAGCTAGGGCAGGCAATTTACATACAACTAGCATTCCCTTCAGATATATACTATAGAAGCCAGGATTAATTTACAGCTCTTATGCTGATTTTTTACCCTTCATTACAAAATTATACTCTTATTTTTCTTACACAACAAACTCCAACATCTTTAGATAAGTCTGTGTGGTCTTACTTGAGAGTGAGTCATTCTAGCAAATTATATTTCTCCCCAAGTTATGTTGTCCTTTTCAGTTAAATTAAAGAGTCTGTTTGCTAGTGTTAGGTTCCTTCCAGTACCTAGGAAACCTTCTCAGTATTATCCGAGCGTCGTTGGTTCAATAAGACTCTCGGGATGAGATTGGAGGAAAATTTAACACTTTATTGCAATGGCCATGCAAGAAGTGGGTGTCCAACTTCCTCATGTGGCAGTGTTCAGAGGAAGTGGCACACCGAGGAGAGTTCAAGCAGCCTTTTATAGCAGCCTCTTGCTCCCATTATCAAGAGGAACTTTCACTCAGTTAACTTAGCATTTTTTCAGTTCATAATGCTTAAGAATTTACACAAGGACGTTCCTTATACTAGCTCTTAAACTGGATTGAAGGTAGCACAATTTCACTTGGTCTATTGGCATAATTTTGGAACTTTAACTTTGATTTTGGAGTAGGCTATTTTTAAATTAGAGAAGTGATTCTCCTTCAAAACAGGCGATTCCAACTGTGAAACAGAGATTACGGATGGATCTCTCTATCAGCATCTGAATGCTTATGGGCATTTTGGTGGTTTTGACCTCCATTTTGGAATTTTGACCTCAAAATGTTTTTTAATCTCTATTTGATATCTACTTAGAGACTTGAACAACTGCTACTATTAATGTTTTTAAAGTTTTCTTTTGATCCTTGATTCATATAGTGGTTTTATCCAGCTTCGGCTGGCACTAGATGAAAATAAATATTTGATGACAGACATGAGTGTTTCAATTTCCTGAAATGGTTTCCTTCTAGCTACCAATATTCTTGTGAATATTAATGTTGAATTTATACCCAGCAATAAAACGGGAGTTCTATTAGGCATTTGTTATATGGAACCTCTCAAGCAAGTATTTCTCTTAAGCAAATTGTTATAGTAACAATTTCATGAGTTTATGTTTTATTAATGCAAATTAGAATAATTATTCTAAGCAGTAAGTGTATGGTAGAGTAAGTGCTGGAATGCTATGCCATCGTTACGTGTGATCTCTACTTTCTTAGTGGTGTCTTTACAATTTTCGTCTCTATATGGATGGTAGACAATGAGAAAATACAAGCTATTCCTACTGATTCAGAAAACTTTAAAAAGCGAGTTAAATAAAAGGGATTCAGTTTATGGGTTATGGGAAAATTAGGTCAGTTCAATTAAATGTTATTTTAAGCATTATTAAAATAGTATACAATATTAATTAATCGCCCTCTGATCTTTAGATAGTTTGAAAAGTCTTTACAATAGATACATATTTGTTGATTTGAAATTGACTAACAAACACAATGATTTTGAAAATTTTCTAGAAAATGTGGAAGATAGTACTGATGAAGATGGTCCTTTGACTAGTCCTGGTGCTGAAGGAAGGTGAGATCACTGCAAACTATAGTCATTAAATTTTCAGTATAACCTTTCTCAGTATTTCTTGTACAGATTCTATAGAAAATACAGGTAAGCAAAGGGGATAAGCTGTTGTTGTAGATGGCTAACATATATATTTCCAAGAACTTTTTCTTTAACTGTAAGAACATAACTTAGTCTGAGTTCTTGCTGATCTACTTTTATATATGCACTGTCTCACACACACACATACATGTGTTTGTGTATGTGTATTGACGTGAGGTCTGGATACATCTCAGTCACTCAGATACAGTATCTGGATAAAAACAAAGTATAAACCCATAGGCTCTTAGGGCCAATTCTCTCCTTGTTAGTCCTTTGGAAAAAATGTAGATAAATACAACATCTGGAATCATAATACATATTCATCCAGTCATTACTTTAGGGAAGCTTTTCATGCGTTGAAGATCAGTATATCCTGTCAAGCAAGTAATGATAGAAAGAAGGAAGAGTAAGTCCAGTGATTATTTTTTGTTTACGTATTGGAGAGTGTTATTTCAGGGCTATGTGAATTGGTTTTTTTGGATCCTATTTTTTTTTTGTTCTTTCTATGTTATTACTGTGGAACCACTCAAAGTTATGGCATATAAGATGAACGAAGCATATAAGTTTTAAATGTTTTACATTTATTTTATAATATTTATATTTATATTTATTCTCTCTCTGTGTCCCCCTACCCCTCCCCTCTCACACACATACATATCTCTTTGATAGAAGCAGGGGGGAAGGGGTGCCTTGTTTCCATGAGGTCTTACCACTAAATGTATGATTTTGTTTACAGTTCTTTATCTTCAGATCTTATGAAACTTTGTAGTGAAGTCAAGCCTAAAAATAAGGTAAGCTTTGAATAAAGCACCCATATTGAATTAAAGTTGTAATGAATATGGAAGACATCCTGGTTGGGGTTTGGCAACAATAGAGAAATGGCTTGATACTATATTTTTTGGTGTGTATGTGGAGGTGTTTTCCAATCTAGACTATGCTTAGGGATTTCCTGATCTTCTTACATCCAGAATCAACTTAGGTTTTTAAAAGATCCATCAAGATCAATCAACTGCTGGCATTTGCCATGATCAATAGTATGGCAGAAGTTTAGATTGCAGTGTCATCATTGTCCTAAAAGGGTGTCTCCAATTCATTTCCAGCCTTTGAAAATGCCCGAATTTAGAATGCTAGAAGAGAAGTGATCATCTCTTTTGGGGGCCAAGTTTTTCTAGTCTTTTCATGATTTGAACTAAAACCTGGAAGAAAATAAAAGCTTTCTCATTCAGAGTGCTTTTTTATCCTGGGACACATATATTTGCCTTCATTTGTGAGAGTGTTTTTGTATTCGTGCTTTCTATTTTGGCATTATAGTCCATTTATTACTAGCGATCAACAAGCCATTACTGATCTAGCTGCCTTCAACAATAGCTGCTTTTTCAGCATAGAGAATGAGAAATAATATTATTTTACGATCAAGTAAATTCTACTGGTCTATCTTCATTTCATGTATGTTCTGAAAAATAGATTATGTTACTGTATTGTTCTTCCTTTTGCAATTATTTCAGGCACGTCGTAGGACAACAACCCAGATGGAGTTGCTTTATGCTGATAACAGTGATTTAACATCAGATGTCAGTGCAGGAGAGTCAGTTGTGTCTAGTCCTCTTACATCAGTTACAGAAGCTCAAGAAAGTGGAATGGATTCTGAGAGAGAGGCCCTTCTGTTGCAGTCACCCTTGCCTTCTAAGGCGGCCAGCATGTAAGATATGTACAGTTGCACTGACTTCCTCTTGGTTCCTTAATACAAGTTTGGCCACATTTCATTTGGCTTCAGGACACCTGGAAACTTCAATTTTCCTTTGAAAGGAGCTCCAATGTCTCTAGTGCATTTCTTATAGAATTGTAGTGTTAAATATTTCTGCGTTGATAACCTTAGGCAGGTTCTTGTACTATAACCCTAAATTCAGTCCAAAAACTATACGAGAATAAGAAATAAATAGTTTTATTTATTGTATTTAGATGTATAAAGTTCAACAATGGTTAACAGTGTTGATAAAAGATATCTGTTTTGTTTTGTTTGTATAGAGAGAATCCTCTTGGGTTCCTCTTGAAATATCTTTAAAGGAGCTACCTAACTTGCAACCCTGATTGATATGTTGGAACTACAACTCTTCTAAATCACAGTCAGTGTAGTAATAGCCTATGTTGACTAACAGTACCAAATCCATCTGCAGCAGGGGTTCTTAAACTTTTTTGCTATCCTGTCTCCCTTTAGTGTAATCTTAATGTGCACACTTCCCGTAAAAATTGAAACTCCAAAATGAACACACATGAACAATGAAAACAATACAGTGAAACTTGCAGAAAAGTTGGATTTATTATAACAATATACAACTAAAACGTTCTTCGTACATCCCCTGGGCTCTTTCTGTGCCTCTCCAAGGAAAGTATACCTCACAGTTTGAGAAATCCTGATCCAGAAAATATAAAAGAATTAATCACAAAAGACACAGAAAGTTATGCTTTATGGTGCTTTGCCTCCCCCCCCATATTAGCAGTTTTTCTTCCATATCCTTGATATGATATCTTTAAGAATAATGTATGCATTTCCATTCAATTGCATTCACCCTTGAAAACTGTTTATCCTTACTTATTTACATACAGTTGAGTTATGCTGCCTATCCATTCTCATTGGGTTATAATGTGAAAAAAATCTGTATATGAAAAGAATCTGTATCTTGCAATTACTGGAAATATTTTTTAAAAACCTGTTGATGCTTTGTAAACTAACTTCAGCAAAATTCTACTCATAATTACAATCATCAAATGACTGTCTATCCTACTATTCTTTTTCTGTTATGACAGATCCAAACAGTTATCATCTCCGACAGAAAAAAAGATATCAGAACTTTCACCTGTATCAAAGAGAAAAAGCTATGATAAATCTATAGATAAGCCAAAGTCAAAAGAACAAAAACAGTAAGATGCTTTACTTTAAATGTTGATTTTATTGATTGCGTTGTACAAAATTGAGGATGATTTTGCTTTGTTGAAGAAGCTGCCTGTGTAACTCTACTTCTGCATCTCGCTTAATGGTATATTGAAAAGCAGTGTATAAACTTCATTAATATTGAATATTTTTTATTGAGGGTTCTCAATCCTGAAACAATGTTTTCTATTGTGGAGCTCTCATATTTAGATTTTTTCTTTCCATAACCTTTAATTTGTTTTAAGTTATTATACTGCCATCTCCTGGTAGTATTTTTTATAATCTTTACGTTCTACTAGAGGAGCTTGCAGTAAACATCACTAAATTTAGCAAGCAGACATCAGTGACCTAGTCCCTAGCATACTTTCTTAATTTGAACCTTTATTTCATTTGCTTTTTATTATTTTGATTTTTTATTTACAATTGGTTTTTAATGTTTAATTTTTTTCTTGTAGCTCAGATTCTGGAACCTCAGAGGCTAGTCTGTCACCTCCTCCTTCCCCACCAAGCCGGCCCCGTAATGAACTGAATGTTTTTAGCCGTCTTACTGTTTCTCAGGGAAGCCCATCAGTTCAGAAGGATAAGTAAGTCACAAAACTCCCAACTCCCCACAGCAGCGATGGTACCCAAAGTGCATGTGTGAGCCTGCCACAGAGCTTCAGAATGCTTTGGCTGTGGCCATCTCATGCTAATCTAAAAAATATAGTTCATCTGTTGCTTCCACACTCTTAAAATATGACATTCCTAATTACATAAACATTTCCTGCTGAAATACACATACATTTATATTTATGCCTGTGTAAGCATATTCTTGTGACCTCTGAATAGCCAGTTTTTCATTTAATGTTTTTCAGGCCTGGGAATTCCCTGTGAGTTTCTGTGCTGTTGAATGATGTAGTGTCAGCATGCATATAATTATTGCATTGTGATATAAGTGGATTCACAGACAATCTATAGTCTCATTTGCCTGAAATCACACTTTGAGTGTAAAAGGAAGAACTGGAAATATCAACTAGAGAAAATTTCAGTACTTTCTTTGTGCAGTATTTATTTTTTCAGTGGTGGAAGTTTGAGTTGATCCAGATTTTTTATTGCAAGTGAGCTGCACTTTCAGTGCTAATATATTGTGCTTAACATCATGTTTTTGGCAGTAGTGTTGTAGGCCTTTTTTTCTTTATTTCTTGTCTGGTCTTTCTATACATTTGTTTTTAATGTCCCCACCCAAATCTGTGATTACTATTCACGTTTCTAACTTCTTACAATCTCCTGAGATCTTTTAGCCTACGCTTGGAGCTATTTTATACTAGCAAAAATAAATATATAGTGTTAATTATTGAAAATGGACATAATGGTATATAAGAACTATTGATCTGCTTTGAGCTTTCATAATTGTTACTCAGACTTCAACTGATTGTGTTGACGAATGCAGTATCTTCAACTGTTAAACGTATACTGATGTGGCATTCTTTAACATTGGGCTATTTTTAAAGGATTACAAACATGACTGCCTTAATTCAGAAGAAGAAAACACAAAGGGTTAATCTTTTGTCAGCAATAACAATTTTGACTGTGGCTTCAAAACTGATCCCTCCCCCAGTCTGATGCATATATAAATGAACAAAAAGGCAGAAAGTTACATGTTAAATTCAGTCATTTTATCAAAGCTCTCTCCCACAACCTTTAAAGGGAATTATTAAGGAAGCTGGAAATGGCTTTTAGAAAGTCTGCTTGATAGAAGCTCCATCCCTCCTCCCCTGTGAAAATGGTTTCCTGCATATTCTTCCAGTATTACCAAACCTGGTTAGGCCTGTTTGGGTGTAGTTTACGTACTGTTTTTTCTACCTTTTAGTAAAAATGCTGTTTCCCCCCTTCATCTTTCTTTACTCTGATGATATCTATGATCTTTCTTCATAATCTTACTACTGTTTATTGTAGGTCTGATGAAAGTGATTCTTCTCTGTCGGAGGTACACAGGTACTTTGTCTTCCTCCTTTCCATCTTCTGGATTCTTAGTATTATACTTAATATTTTTACTTGCAGTTCCTGACTTAACTAACTAAACATTTTTGCATGATTTTTTAAAATCCCATGCTTCTCAAAACATCCATATGTCTCTTGGATCATTTTTATTTATTTTCTGACGCATTCTTATTCTGTTTGATTTTTAAAAAAAATATCTCCAGCATGTGCACTAATTTCTCTTTGGAAATCGTGTCCGGGTGGTGTGCCTGTTTTTACTTATGTCTTTCTCTCTATTAATCTTAATAAACTCATGGCAAACATTCTCAATTTGCTGTATTGAAAGTGACAGTCTATAGTGAACTATGCAGGAAAGACTTGTCTTCATTTTACATTTACATGTGTTCACTACAGTTCTTGAATCTTAAAAGATGATAAAAGCAGCTGATCTGTAAGGGATATCTGTGTCATCAGAGTAAAGGAAATAATCACACAGAGCATTTGTCAGTCTTAAACCTTAAGCATAGGACAAAGATAACCACTGCAACCAGTTCTCAATACATACAGGAGACTAGGATATAACTAAAAGTTTAAGAATTTGTGAATTCCTGTTGCAAATTAGAAATTTTTAGAAAGATTTTCTTCAACTGTCCTATGTTTAAATTATGCTTTCATTTATATATGTACAGGATGAAATAACAAGTAATATTTTTCAGATAACAGAACACTGTCTAATACTTAAAACTTTTGATTCTAATAGTTTCTTCATTGTTATTGAGAGTGTCCACATAGACCTCTGCTATGTATCTATAGCCCATATGGACAGATTCATGGCACATTTAATTCCTTTATTGGAATGGAATGAATATCAGTTTAGCTTGTTTTTATTTTATGGAAATTTCTTATACAGCATACAAGGTTTTTCCTTGAATAGTTTTTATCTTCCTTGCTTACAATCAAACTTTTACTGATTGACTTCATTCAGTCTTTATTGCCTGTTTTCAGTCTTCACTTTCTAGCTATCTTATATACTGTATATGATGTGCCTGCAACACAAGTTTTTATTTATACACAAAGCACCTATATTTGAAAAATATAAAGAATCTAATTCATTTACTACTTAAACATCCAAATTTGTTAGGAATAACAGAGCTTGAAGGCTCTATCAATTTATTAACACTTATGTTTTTCCTATGGTATTTATTGTCTTTTTCTTGGTACAACAATTATATTTACATTCCTTAAGCAGGTGTAAAACTATACATGCTTCAATTATATTCCACTCTTCTAATTTCTAACTTCTACAGAAGAAAGATTTTTCATTCTACCCTAGATATATTCAGATTGAGTCTACAGAGTGTAGGAATATTAACTTCTGTACTTCTTTACTTTATAATTCAGATTTTAGGTTTCACATCTTGAAAGTGTATCCAGTTGGCCCTGCTTCAACATAATCTCAAGGATAGTGATTTGCTGATGAATATGAGATTAGAAGTATTATCTGGTGCATCATTAAACTTACTCATTTCCCTGAATCCAAACTTTAAATGTTGCCTCTTTGTATACAGAGGTTTCTAAACATAAATATTTCCTTGTGCCAAATGTGATTACCTGGAAAAGTCCATGATATTTTCTTAGTGTCAGTGGAGAAGTGGTTTGCCATTGCCTTCTGAAATGTTTTTGCAACTTTCCACACTAATCTAGAGTTCTGGGATTTCTTCAAAATCTTTAATCCAAGTACTAACCAAATCTAATGCTGCTTAATTTGTTATGAGGTCCTACAGGTGTAGATGTGGTGTCCCCGATGAAAAAGATTCTTTAATCCTAGAGAATAGAGTCAATTTATTTCAGAATTCCTCTGCTGCACCTCAATTGTTGTCCTCTGGGTTTCTGGAGCTGAGTTGAGTGTTTGTCAGGCATAGGAAGTTGAAGAATCTTTCAAATCATCTCTCTTTCTGAGTGGTTTGCTCAAAGAACCTTTTGCCTATAGACAAAACACAATGGAGGAAATTAAAATCTTCCATAAATTGTTTTGGAAATCATTCAAAGATCATTCAGGAACTTTGCAGATTATTTTGTTAATCTCATTACCAAATAGTACTGTATGTGTGTACAACCATGAATGAAACTGTCAAAATATGTATGTGTATATTTAATGTAGGCTATGATTAGGTAAAAGGCACAACGAGGACATAATGTATTTGCCCTCTCACCTTCATTTTTTAAAAAATTAAAAATACTAGCAAATATTTTTTGGAATAATTTGATTTTCCTTAATATAGAATGTGGATTTGGATAAGTAAATAGACTGAATATACGAAACATTTTTCTTGTTACATAGCCATAGCATAATATAAATTCATAGATGTTCTGTTTACAGACTCTTGATCTATATCTTCATGAAAGATTTCCACTAATGCAGAGATAGGTGGCTGGAATAGTAACATCTGAATAAAAATGACCTCATATAATGACTAATATATGCTTCATTTTCCCATTTAGAGGCATAATCAATCCAGTTTCTTCAAAATGGGTCCGACCTTCCCCACTTCAATGTATTTATATTGCTGAAGGTCATACAAAGGCTGTGCTTTGTGTTGATTCTACTGATGATCTCCTCTTCACTGGATCAAAAGGTTTGATGAGTTTCCATTGTGTTTCTGTTGCTTTCTGAAGTTTTCTTTCAGCATTAATGGGGTTACCAGTGGATAATGAAATGTTCTAAGAATAACAGGTTACATTGTAAGCCTGTGCGAATCCATTTATTTCATTTTAATTGAAGTTTTGAGAATCAAATCAAGGAAGCATATAAGTTTGCAATTCAAGATTCAAGGGTGAAACGATTCAATTTAGAGCAATGTGAAATTTGACTGAGAAAAAAAATAGCCGCAAGGTATAATGGGGAGGCATCAAAATTATCAGTCTAATTTTTTTGGCAGGACAAGATAACAATAGCAGGGGTAATAAAACTTGTAGAGAACTGTATCTATAAACTGTATACTTTCAAAAGATTCACAACAATAATAGCAACAGCGATGAGGAATTACCAACACCGAAGGCTCCAAATTCCTTTCAAAAAGACTGGCTCGAATGATTTAATGCAAAAAGTGTCCTACTTCAATTTGATTTCCACCCCCAAAAATGTGTAAAAAGCTATTTTTCATTTACTTTTTTTTCTAAGGTGCCAGGCCTGGTATACCCCTTAATTATGACCGTGAATGGTGGATTTTTCTGCCGCCGTGAATGGTGGATTTTTCTGCCACCGATCATCAGCTTTTTTAGAATGCTAAAAGAATCAGTACAGCGGTTTTGCAAACGTGACTGGCTATTCTTAGAGAAGGATCACTATACCTGGCCAAAGAAGGAACATTGGAGAAACCAATGAGTTAATCTTATAGAGTAGTAGGGCTTTGCTGCATCTGATCCTGTTTTTGGAGTGGAGGAAGGAGCATTGCAACAGCATGTTAATAAATTTGTATTTTCTTGAGAAGTACTCCTTCATCAGTAGCAAGACCTGGTTGCATCTTCTGGGTAAATGACAGAATTAGCAGGGCCAGTAGAAACAAGCTGGTACAAGTGAGAAACATTGCCAGAGTGATAGATAATCTACAGAGAAAAAAGCTGGCACTGAATCAATGCAATTTGTAGCCTAGTTAATCACCAGTCTTAAACACAATAAATGTTGAGCCATTGCCTGGAAATACAGGTAGTCCTTGAGTTATGGCCACAATTGAGCCCAAAATCTAAGTTGCTAAGTGAAACATTTGTTAAGTGAGTTTGCCCATTTTACGACTTCACTTGCCACAATTGTTAAGTGAATCTGGCTTTTCCATGGATTCTGCTGACAAGAAGGTTGCAGAAGGGAATCACGTGGCCCCAGGACATGGCAACCATCATAAATATAAACCAGCTGCCAAGCATCTGAATTTTGATCATGTGACCATCGGGGATGCTGCAGCGGTTGTAAGCGTGAAAGATTGTCATGTCAGTTTTTTCATTGCCGTCGTAACTTGGAACGATCACTAAATGAACTGTTGTAAGTCGCGGACTGCCTGTATTAGTGTAGCACTTGGTTGCTCGATGTTGAGAGACTTCAGTTGGCCACTGTGGTGCAGAAATTAGAAGTATGACCCAAGAGCAAATTTTGAAGTCTCTTTGAGTTCATATTCAAAATGCAGAGGACGGAGTTGAATTCCCAGATTTGTTGTATAAAGCAGCACAAAGGCATAACATTCTATTAACATAAGAGAAATCAAGGTTTGTGGTTAGTTGTATTAAAGCCTTTGAAAAAATACCTGGATCCCAAATCAATGTTAGTCTTGACTCTCCAAAAGAACTCAAGACCAGAATTTGATGAGATGATTAAATTAATTGGCTAGCATCTTATGCATTAGAAAGCCCACAGCTCCAATTATATCTTCTTATGTCTGTCCCATTCTGCACATTCTCTGGATTACACACATATGCTGTTCAAAAATCCTTGCATGTCATTTTCCCACACTTCAGATTTTTGTCACACATACGCCACAAAGGTGGTTACACTTTTGGCACCTTTTGCCTTAGGTTGACTTGCCTGACCTAGAAAACTCCTGCATGTAGAAATAAAACTGCCACAACATCCATTAATAACTCAAGAACTATGTTTACAACGATGTCACTATGTAGTTAAGTGTTGCATAACTAGAGAAAAGCCATCAAATCAGCAAACCACTTTGAAAAATTGCAAAACACTTCATAGTCACTTGGCTAAATTTGTTGCTTCAGAGAGGAACCCTACTCTGATCCTTACTTGTTATGATGGAGCAAATTGATAGAAGCTTCACTGAACATATCACTCTGTTACATTTATCATATAGGAAGCAACTCTACCACAAAATCAGTGTTTTATCTTTTTTCATTTCTTTCCAAATAACTTGCTACTTACCTTCTTATTTCCTTGCTGTCTACATCCCCACCCTATACACCTACTCAGCTTCACAGTTCATTAAAAAAAGATTACTAAAAAGACAGATGAAAAAGTGCAATTAACCAAAAAAAAACCTATCCCAAAAATAATGAAGAAGCTTTCCATGTTGCATCTTATTTGTTTGGATGTTAATAAAATGAGAAAAGATCTGGTTTCAAACTCAGAGTGAAGAGTGTGAAGTTCTAGCAGACTTAAATTTATTTAATCAGAGAAGATTCATTTGTAAAATTTATAAGGCTGCCCAACTCAAACAATGTGGCAGCTGACAGCATAAAATCAACAAATAAAATGCACCACCACTATATATTAATGTGAAACATGGTAGCGGGATGATGATGGTTATAAACCACAACATGCATAATACAGAACATAGAATGACAGAGTTGAAAGGGAGCTTGGAGATCCTATCCAAATTGCTGCTCAAGCAAGAGACCCTAGTCCAGAGGTTCCCAAACTTTTTCAGCCCACCGCCCCCTGGGTGCTACAAACTCATCCTCAGTGCCCCCCACCCTGGATGAAG
>JANHFO010003891.1:25816-36949 GCA_032468095.1 Pareas carinatus
GTGTGTGAGAGAGAGAGAGAGAGAGAGAGAGAGAGAGAGAGAGAGAGAGAGAGAGAGAGAGAGAGAGAGAGAGAGATGTATCATATGAGAAAACATATTCTCTAAATACAAGAAAATACAGCAGTCTTTATCTCGATTCCTGCCACTTCTTGAATATTTGAACATTTCAAGTAATTTCCTCTAGCAATAGTTGATGAGAAAAACATGTACAGTTTGAGAACTAAAATATGAACCTGAAGCACAATTTGCTGTATCCATGGAAGTAATTAGACTTGGTCAGAGCAGCATTTGATCAATAAATTTGATACAACCTCGAATAGCAATTTTCCATCTGAAAATGCAGCCATATAGATGTTTTTCTCTTATATTTCCAGGAGAAATAAAAAAAATACAATCATTGTACAAAGCTATAAAATAAATAAAAATAATACTTCCAGAATATTCCTACCCAACTGACTGGTCTGAGAATATTATTTGGAATAATTCCTATTTAAGAACCAAGAAAAGAAGGTAGTATTAATATTGTTATTAAGACTTGGAGATCTTTATTAAAATTCGCAGATGTTAGAGCCTACTTTTATATCTTTTTCCACTGTTGGAAATGAATAAAAGGAATGAAAATTATTTATTAAGCACAAGAAACAAATGAGCTAACACTAAACTATTTAAATATAAAAAGCCCTACTTTTGAAATTAATTTTTCTTTCCCTTTAATTTGAAAACTGCCTGATCTCACAGTTGTTTGGAAAAGTGGAACAGTCCATCTGAAATCATTGGGTAGACATATATACAATCTATGAAAGCCAAATTGACTTTCTCTTTAACCACAAGGACTTTTTCATTTGAAGAAAAATAAAATGCTTCTTAAATTCAGCAAAAAATACTCACTATGTCCTACAATAAAGTTTTTTTTTCCCATTCAGACTTGCCTGAGAATTATATGCCAAATAGATATTGGAAAGCAGCATTTTAAAATTTATGAAACAAATTTTAACTCGATGTAGAATACAGAATTAAAATTACATTTTGAGTTAAGCTTAACATGTCTCCAACCTATGCTCATTGATCAATCAGGTTCAAGCAAGCTGATGAGTCTCTCTTTATGAAGTCAAGCGCAAAGAAATTATCCTAATTTTAGGGATTGAAAAACAACTGAGATTAATATGCTGCTCTAGCACAACATGCTAGAAAATGCTAAAAAGAAGCTAGGGCAGCTTACATCTGCTAAATGCATATGGGTCTTTTATGATTTAAAATAAGTCAACTTCTGACTGTATATTTATGTTTGATTAAATGTGAAGGGAAAACAAAGATTTGGGATGGAAGCAAAACCAAGGAACCAATGTTTAAAGTTTAAAAATTGTTCCTACAGTGTCCAGCTAGAGAGAGAGAGAAAGCAAATAGCACTTGAATCTCTGATGAACAACAAAAAAAGGCCTAAAATTATAATCACCAGCCAGTATTGCTGAGTACTGTCAACAATGACTGGCAGAGATTTTTCAGAGTTTTAGCCAAGAAACACCAATTGTGGTAAATGAAGAACACAGAAGGTCAAAGGCTTCTAACGATGTGCTGCACAATTTATTTTAGAAAGTGGAAAAAAGCATGTTAGCCAGGACTTTATTGGTTACGAGTGACAAGAGTGATATAGAGTTGCACAGGGTCTGAATAATCTGAATAACCAGCCAGCTGTCTGACAATACTCCAGGGATAGGAGGATGTATCCATTGGTGCTATGAGGCAAACAGATGCTTCCTAACTATCAATGGGTGGCTCTAATTGAGAGCCAGGAACAGAGAGGGAGAGAGAGAGAGAGAGAGAGAGAGAGAGAGAGACAGAGACAGAGACAGAGACATGGAATGTTGCATGTGGTTACACTACATATATATTTGTAATAAATATTTCATGTAATTATTTCTTTCTTTGATTTTTTGATCAACTAGCAAAGAAATGATTATAAAGTAGCAGGCAGGCAAGTAAAGTGGCCATAAGAAATGCTGCAAATTCATATTTGGCGAACCAACACTTTATTAGGGCCAATTCAAAAGTTTTCTTCAAACATTTTCTGGAAGATGCAACGGAAGACAGATCTGACCAATTTCTCTCTAGTCTTCATGACATCATATGATCAGCCAGGAAGTATTTTAAAAAATTCAGTTCTTCATGCATATAATTCTTCAAACAGTGTAAGACTGTAATATAACTTAAGTTATTAATTGTACAGATAATATAGTTACAATTTCATTCCAGATATCCCAGCTGTACACATCAGCCAGTGCCAATGTGTAATCCCATTTAGTTTAAAGCCAACTTGAATTCAAGCAAACACCTGACATGGCAAAATAATGCACAAGGAGGATTAACCATACATTTTTCAAATATTTTTTAAACTTTATAGAATCCATTCTATCTGCAAGCAAAATACTCTGATTCCTTGATGGGTAAAAGAATAATGGGAAAGAAACTAACTGAGAGGCTTATAAATGAAACTGAATTTCCGAGCCAAGTTCAAACATTACAGTTTGATAGCTATTTATTATATATCCTATAAAATGTTGTTTCATAGATTTAAGAAGAACTTTTCAAAGGCAGATGTTTTATAATAGCCATATCCATAAGTTATACAAAGATATTAACAATTTAGTCTTTTTAAAGAAACGTAAACATAAGACAATAATCTGTTTGCAATCTCCATTCATTTGTACTAGAGATATGTAAATATTTGCATAATATACAAATGAATTATCTTACATTACCTTCAAAAGCATATTAGAAATTAGTCTTAACCAGTTTCAATTTCTCTTGAATTTATTGACTAGATCATGAATCTTTGAAATATTATTTAATTGCTTGGTTTTGGATGGTGAAATATAAATGTTGATCTTAGCTTTACAATCCTGAAGTACAATGAGCAACTGCATTAGATATCATGAGAAATGATGATTTCTTCATTTAGAAGGGTGGACAGCCTGCGGCTCTAAGCTGCTTACTTGAACAGTACTTTGGTGCGGTCTCTGAAGCTTCCTCCAGGGCACTATTGCTTTTTCAGCAGCAGTTACATGACATCTCTATATAGTACTGAAAATATTCACTATTGCAAAATTGCCTCTTAAAATTCAATGTATATATGTATTGTTCTACTTCTAAACCATGTCTAAAACACAAGCTGAAGTTAGAAAAAAAGCATACCACCCATGTTTACAATTGTAGTGTATTCACAAACAATGAATTTCAGTGTCCCAAATAAGTTCTGCTGTGTCCTGGGCAGGCATTCCCAACTCCGGGAATGCCCACTGCCACCGATTAGCAGGTTGCCCACTTGAATCGCATCATAAGAGGCTGCATGGCTGACCGCGTGGTCTTTCGCCAGCAGAACCACTGTAACCAATAAAGAACTTTTGCTAAACCTGCCTCCGTCTCGTTCCAACGAACTGCCCATCTTCGGATCCAACAAGTTCTCCAATGTAAAGTTACTGATTCACTCGACATATTTCCCTTTAAAGTTCCCTCATACATATATGGTATATTGCATATAGGCAAATATATTGTCCTTTCAGGTTGACTCCTGGAAACTGCCTGTAGATTTCTTGGCAAAGTTTTTTGGGGGGGAAAGACTGTCATTATTTTTTTCCTAGGACTAAGAGAGAGGAATTGACCCTGTTAACTTTATGCCTCATATAGGAGTAGAACTCACAATTTCCTGGTTTCTTCACCATTGCACCAAACTGGCTCTTAGGTTACATATAGGTAATGGAAAAATGAACTTTCCCAATGCACATCTTTTCCTGCTTTCTTCATACTTTGAAATGTCTTGTATAAAAAATGTTACGCTGAGTCTCAGAGTTTTAGTCCCCCTCCCATTTCCTTGACCCAGAGAATGAGATTGAAAGTATCAACTTTCCCTTTTGAAATAACCCAGTACTCTGAAATATCTGCACTGCAATTCATTTAAGAGTGCCTTCCTCAGTCTAGCATCCTTTAGTTGTGTGTGGATTTCAATATTCAGAATTCCCAGCCAGCATGCTCTGAACATCTAGACTGACAGATTGCTTTGAAAGTGAAAGATTGGAAATCACCATGATACTGGGTTCTTCTTAAGAATAGCTTAAGCAAGCCATTGTTTGCTGAACTTGATTTCAAGGATACCAATACATGAGTTTTGGTATGATGGCTACTGTTTCTTTAAAGCTTTGTAGTTAAATTAACTGGCGAATTATTCCAAATAGTGAGGTCTGGAATTTGGCTAAGAGCTTGGAAGAACACATGACTATTTTCCTTAGACTTTTATTGTAGTTATGACTCAAAGCTGTTCTGTGTGCTCTGGGTAAAGACGAAAGAGAAAAGTGGATTAGTATTTGTTACCTTGGCAAACTAGCAAGTCGTGCTGCATAGCAAAGACAAGAAGCTTTTAAAGACAGATAAACGGACCACATGGAATGGTAATTTCAAACAAAACAAAATAGCCAATTGTGGCACAAAAGAATTATTTGGCAAAAGTATTATGGAACTTTGGCTTGGAAGAGTCATGGAATTTTTAAAATAGATAGTGTTAAGGGAAATGGAAATAGATCAGGGATAATAATCCTGAAATAACAATTGATTCTAAATTGTTCTTCTATTTATTCAAGGAAGAGTGACTTCTGCCAACTCCCCTTCCTATATGAAATCCTTGCATATGAACCCCCAAAACTTTTAACAGGTCAATAGCTGTAAGATAACTATTATGAACAGTGTTTTTAAATTATAAGTCGTTTTCCCCTCAAGTGCTGCTGGCTGTCTCAGTGATGGAGGGCAGTTTCTATGCGGTATGAATGGAAACATTAGGAATGTATCTCAAGTATGTTCCTAATGTTCCAGCATCTTCTTTTATAAATTCAATAATTTGTGCTATGCTAATGACACTATATTGGTAGATGAAAATGCAAATCATTTGCAAGCTTATATTAAAAAAGAGTTTAAAAGCACATTGGAAATTGGAATTATGATTAATAAATGAAGACAGTATTAATTATAACATGTACAGTAGTCTCATAATTTGCAATGAAGACATTTAAATGATGGATAGTTGCTCTTTTTTTAGTTAATTGTCAACAGTAAAGGAAGTATACGTCAAGCAATGTTACATTAACTGGCACTTGGTAAAGTAGTAATGAAGGGAAAAATATTCAGATGCTGAGATGTGTTTATACTTACAGAGATCATAATCATGTAAGGTTTTCCTTGTGAGTCACGATGAAAATGAAAGTTGGACTTTGAAGAAGTAGAATAGAAAGGATCTTGATAATGTTGACCTTTGGTGTTAGAGAATATATATAAAAACAAAAAATAATGTGCTTCTATATTTCCATCAACATCAGTCTGCTGGACATACATTTCAAATTTCTTTCATCAGTACTTAACAAGTTCATTATTGCTATTTCACACGTACTCCTTCCATCTCTTATCCAACCATCTGTATTGTTTTAAGTCCATTTGACTAAAAGCTTTCAAATAATTTCATGTTTATATAAAACATTCTAAGTAACACATTACAGTAATGACAGGTTGACAATTTTAAACATATTAAATTATTTAAATGGTATTATATTTATATAACATCCTTTAAAATCTTACTTTCACCACTTTATCTTGTCAATCTTTCAATTTATACTAATGGTCATTTAAACTCCTATCCTGATTTACTGATAGAATTTCAGGTTTGAAATTAAATTTATTTAAAATATTTTTATCTATGCAAGTTCAATACCTCATAATACATTTATCAGTTCCATATCACTACAATATAACAAAGCTATCAATTTTTCATCAATATTTAGTTCCATTTTAGCCTTTTCATCTTAAATACAGTCTTAAACATCCCATTATCTTATAACATATCCTTCAATTTCTCAATCTTGACATAGCAGATTTTTTAAATTATTTCAATATTATTAAGCTGATATATTAAATCTAACAATAAAGTTCTAAAACTTACATTGCATTCATTTGGAATATTCAAATTGAGCCTACTCAATATCAATTTTTTAAAAAGAGTTTTATTCTATATAACATTTTAATTCATATACTTAATCATTAAATAGAACAAAATTTTAAGCTTCAAAATTAATTCTTAATATTCATTTAGAATATGAAGAATTATATCAATATTCATAAATTACTTCATATAACTTTCCCCATTTTATTATTTAAACATTAATTATCTCTTTTTATCCAATATTTATTATGTCACTATTCAATATCAAACACATTTTTAATAAAGTTCTATTCTATACTTAAAAAGATACTTTTAATTCAAATACTTAATCATTCAATAAGACAAAACTTTAAATTTCATATTCAGTTCTTCATTTTACGATATTTTTATCTATTTAGATTTTTTCCATAATTTCCACATTTGTATCTATCTTTTGTCTGCATTTTTAGAATTGTTCCCTTTCTCTCTGCTCATTTTCTTCCAAGTTTCCTCAAGTTTCTCCATTGATATCTTACATTTCTTTAAGACTGTTTTGTGAATTGGTTTCCATATCAATTTCTTTAAGGCTATTTTGTGGATTGGTTTCTCTTGCTTGCTTCTTGTAGTTTTTGTAGGGATAGATGATGCTCTCTCTTTAAAAGCCTTACAGCTTCCTTTGAACCTCCTTTTGCTTTTAGTTTATAGTTTGATTTTTCTCTCTTAAGTATAATCATCCTTCCAGAAACTTGTTGCTTTCTTTCTATTTCTTTCTGTTAATCAATGTAGTTGTTATCCATGCTATAATCCTTTGTCTTTTTTTTAACTTGTCTTTTTTTCCTTTGGCTTTTCTATACACATCTATACAAATCCATCTATAAATGCCATCATTTCATTCCTACGTTTTAATATTTGTGGAATCATTTTTATTTTTATTTTTTAAAATAGTTTTCCCTCTATATTTACTCAGCAACAACTCTCGGAATTTCACTTCTATATTGGTCTCAGTGTTATCCTTTCTTAGTAGACTCAACAAAACGCAGCTTCAATGCGAGGTCAGAGTTAGCTTTCACTTTCCACTTTCACTTCCCCCACCACCTTCTTTTAAAATAAATCCAACAAAGTCTTACCAATTTTACTATCTTGTATTATGAAGGCAGTAACTTTTAAATTTTAGCATAGATAGAAAGTCTTTTCATCTCTAGACATTTTATTTCACTCCAAAGCTTCTTTTTTCTTTATAATTAATCCCTTCCATTTTCGGGCACCATTTTTTCCCTTCTCTTTCAGGTATTAACTTTTTAAAATGTCCTTTAATTGGGTAATATAGTCTTTTGGTGTAGGATTTTAAACTCACTCAGCTGGTTAAATTTTGATTGAAAGCTTTCTGCGTCTTGTTTCCAAGCTGCTTCTATTGTTGCCTCTGGCTCATCTGCAGCTGAAGGCTGCGAGCCCGCAGCGCAGCAAGGCAGACCTTTTGAGGAGTTTTTTTTCCAAATCCCAGGGTGGCTATCACCTCCCCCAGGACTGTGGAACATCTTTTCCCTTCATTGCCTCTCTGGGGCAACTTAGGTTCAGCTTCAGACATGGAACCGAACCAGTCCACCTGCTGTCAGGCAGTTCGACTCGGGAGCCTCCCGAATCTGCTCTCTCATCACTGTGCTGTCCACCGGAAGTCTCTTCAGTTTTTATTATTGATGGTAAGGTTGGTACATTTATTCAATCCATTCTCCATTGCAATATCTTGGGTATATAGTCAGACAGTGTTGAGCAGTGATTCCATTTCCAATGGTGTTTTCCCATATAGCTTCAGATCATCCATGCAAAGAATAGTGGGATAGCCTGGCAAAGGTTTTTGATGTTTGATAGCCTTGGGTTGACTTGTACAATGTTGTTGACAGAGAAATCAATACAATAACACATGGTAATGGTGATTGTCTCCTTCAAAGATTCCTCTCTTTATAGTAATCTCTTCTGATCTATTACCATTAACCAGCACCTGTGTCTTATACTGTGCCATTGATCTTTGCACAAAGTGTCTGATATTTCTACCCACTGTTGTTATTTCTAGGCACCTAATTATCCGATCATGTAGCAGGGAGTCGAAAATCTTCTTGTAATCAATCCAAACTACATTCTTTGACGTGCAGTTTTTCAAAACCATATTGTCTGTTAGAAGTTGATCTTTTGTTCCTCTACTGTTTAGACAGTTTCCTTTCGGCTCAGGTGAAAAAGCTTGTTTTCAATTAGTTGCTGTTGAACTACATCAGCTTCCACACCAGTTAAGAATTTGAAAGTTGTTGGTCATTATTGTTACCTCTTCTACTATTTTCAACATTACAAAATAATTAATTTTGCTTATTATTATGTATTAGTCTACATAAAAGAAGCAAAGCTTCTTTTCCAGTAATATTGAACTGCAAACCAGGGCATATAAAATTTTTGCCAGACCAATTCTCGAATACAGCTCATCTGCCTGGAACCCATATTGTTTAACAGACATTAATACAATTGAACAAATCCAGAGGTATTTTACAAGAAGAGTACTCCATTCCTCAACCCGCAAGAGAATACCTTATGCCACCAGGCTTGAAATACTGAACCTAGAAAGATTAGAGCTACGCCACCTATGGTATGACCTAAGCTTAGTACGCAAAACTGTCTGTTATAATGTTTTACCTATCAATGATTCCTTCAGTTTCAACTACAATAATAAATGGGATAACAACATATACAAACTGAAAGTGAACCGCTCCAGACTCGATTGCAGAAAATATGACTTTAGTAACAGAGTGGTCAAAGCTTGGAACTCATTACCTGACACTGTTGTTACATTCCCCAACCCCCATAAGGGGGGGTGCATAAGCACACCAGCATGCCTACCATCCATGTCCTGCTGTCCCCATTTATTCATACTCATTTATTATTATGCATATGCTTATACTTGTCTATACCTACATGTTTATATAATATGCAGGAGCATATTAAACTTGTTTTTCTCATATATGCTTGACTAAATAAATAAAAAAAAATATTGGTTATCATTCCTCAGTTGGACTGCTATAGTATACTTTTTGTGGGTTTGCCGTCAACAATGATATGGAGGTGAGTTACTCTAAAATGCAGCAGGTAGACTCTTGTTGGGATCGTGCTGTCAGGACAGAATAACACTCAGATTAATATCATTGCATTGGTTATGAAGAGGTTTCCAGGCCTAATTCAAAGTGCTGATCAATACTTTTAAATCCTTGTACAATGTACCACTGATATATTGTGCCAGGCAACACTTTGTTAAAATCATATCTGTCCACTGGCCTATTGAAAGTCCCCTTTCTGGAACCTGGCACATGGACCAAACCAAGTAATAGGAATTCTTAGTGGCAAGCTCCATTCTATGGAATACTTAAGTCAAGAAGTAACAGTGACTCTTCATTTTGCAAACTAGTCAATGCAATGTTATTTCGGTGGAATTTGGATCTTAGGAATAATTCATTTGTGTCTGAGAGGTTTTTTATTGTTTATTGGCGTTTTTAATAATGGTATTTTTCTCTTTTTGTATATGACTTGTGTTTTTATTCTCTCTGGAATCCTTACCGAATGGGGCAGGTTGTAAATATTGTAATTAAGTAAATATATTCGTTACTTTGTGTTGCAAGTATGGTTTTGCAGAGATTTTACTATTTCTTAATACTTTGGAAAATGGGAAAGAATGATAGGCATTTTAATTTAGACATCATCTCATATATGAAATTTTCTCAGGCTCTGAAATGATTCATCCCACCTGGGTTGACCTATTAGCTAATCTTAGTAGCAGCTGTGAATATATTTTTAGTGAAGATGCAGTAAAGTGCTATTTTGAAAAATCAGGAAAAAAGTGAATTAAATCAGCTGGACTTAGTGCATTTTTTTCAACCAGTCCCACACAAATCAAATTGAAAATTTCAGCCACACCCACTCTAGTGTATCATGATAACCTCCAGAGATTCTTGGAACTAAAGAAATTTTGTGGACTCCAGCTACAAAATATTGTTCTTTGGGAAAAATACATTTGAGAGTTCCAATAACTGAATTCAGATGACAGCCTAATAGTGAAAACAGAAATGATACATCAATGCTGAAATTTCTGTTTCAGCTATTTAGCATTTTTTGCAGTGCCAGAAACGTTATTGATAACACTTATGTCACTGTTACATTTCTTTGTTATATTTATCTCCTTTCCAAAGAATTGATATTATCCATTGTAGTTCTAATATTATAAATATATGGATTTTCAGAAATGGGGTTCTTCTCCAACATATAATTCTTACTTCTTAGGGAAGGCCATATTTTTCCTTTTTTTTACATATTTTAGATTGCTTAAGTAGTAACATCTAGCCATCCTCCACTTTTTTATTAGTTCTTTTTCAATTGCCTTCAGCTTTTCTAAGCATCAGAATCTTCTCCAATGATTCATGCCTTCACAGGATGTATCCAAAATATTTAATCTGTAACTTAATTGTTCGTATTTCTTCTGAGAAGGCTGGCTTTATTTATTCTAATACTGAAAGATTTGTTCTCATAGTTCAAGATATTTTCAACTGTTTTCTCTCCAGGACAGTTCAAAAGCATCATTTTTTTCATTCAAACTTGATCTTTCCCTTTTAGTATGAATGATTAACAAAGGTACAGCTGCTAGGCCATCAAAAATACTATTTGCTTTGCACTTTTTTACCAGATCCTCAACGTAGGTCAGAGTCATATATACAGCTATATGGGAAAAGGCAGCTAAAAATAGTTCAAGAACTTCTCAGAAAATCAGTCCTATTAGTCAAGGAGGCTATATGGTATCTATTAGAAACTATATGAATTATTTTCTATTATTCCTTTTTCCTAGCCTTATATACCCTGTTTCCCTGAAAATAAGAACTAACTGGAAAATAAGCCCTAGCGTGATTTTTCAGAATTCTCATAATATAAGCCCTACCCACAAAATAAGCCCTAGTTAAGATCGTCAGCCAGACAGATGCATTTAGTACCATACTAGCTCTTGGTACCCGCGCTATGCTACAGGTTTAGTATATTTAGCTATGGTAATAAGGTATTTTAGATAGATGTTTGTCTGGTTTATAATATCAAGTGGTAGAAAAGGTTGCCTCATGTAATGTGTGAAGATACTGGAATTGTTGAAGGGAGATAATAGGTAA
>JANHFO010003892.1:0-10891 GCA_032468095.1 Pareas carinatus
TAATTTAATTTAATTTAATTTAATTTAATTTAATTTAATTTAATTTAATTTAATTTAATTTAATTTAAATACCGCCCCCCTCCCGAAGGACTGGGGCGGTGAGCAGCTGATTAAAATACGCATACAAAAGTTAAAAACAAATGAAATTCATATAAATGACAGGCCAAATATAAAATTCTAAAAACTCCTTAAAATTTAAAACTCTCACCCCTGAAACAAATTAATAAAACTAACCCAATGGTTGGTGAATCTCTCCTATATTGGTAGTCCTCGGCTTATGATCACAATTTGGACAGAATTTCCATCGTAAGTTGTTCATTAGTTGAATCAGATCCAATTTTTTGAAAATTTTACAGTTGTTGTTAAGTTAATTAAACTTTCTCAATGGGTGGGGGTTTTTCAAAAAAGGTTGCAAATTACAATCATATGACCACAAGATTCTTTGCAAAAGGTTGTAAATGTGAGGCAGCTATCAAGTGGCCAATTTGAGATCATGTGATCACATTGGTGATGTGACGTCAAAAACACAAGTGCTGGGTGTAAGTCACTTTTTCCAAGACAGTTGTAAATTTGGGCCATTGTTAAATGAATGTCCATAAATTAAGAACTTTTGTAAGATATATTTACAACAGCTTAACTCAGAAAAAAAGAATTGAAAAGTGGGACTTGGTAGGTCTCATCCAGAGACCAAGGTGTTAATGGAGCTCTGAAACTCTGGCATGATAGTTTGTGATATGTGAATACTGAGACCTTTATAGCAGCCTCAATTTAGTCCCTTCCCTTTCTTTTTTACTGATCTTGATAACCATCTTATTTTTCATCTTTGTTTGCCACTCAAGGTTTCCCTAGCTATATGGGCAGCTGTTTAAATTTGAAGAATAAATAAATATGTATGATCTATATCCATGTTGTGAAAAAAAACTAGACCAGTAAACAGAATTTAAAAAAAATTGAGAATGGAAGAAATGCTGAGAGTTGAGGCATTCAGGACAGAGAAAATGAAACATTCACAAAGGCTTCAAAATCAGGCATTACAATGTGTGATGACTGTCAATTTGTGTTGCTTTCAAAGGGTATTAAACACATTCATAGCAAATAAAGCAACAATGACTATACCCTTAATAGCTATTATTATCTTGCAGTATCAGAAGGGAGGATGATTCTGAATCTCACTCCTGGGATACACAAATGAGATAAAGCTATTCGAGTCAATGTCCTACTGTGGATATTGACACCCAACTGATTTTTGTGGAAGCATAATGCTGTGTTAGATACACCTTAGAAGTTGAGTACTTCTTATGTTCCTATGAAGACTCTACTATATAGGGTAGATGTCAGAGCTAACACATATGTTTAAGTAAGTTCAGTCTATGATAAACAACTAAAAGGTGACTCTTGTGATCTATACAAATCAATGATAGTAGGAGACATTTAGAATGACATTTAGAATGACATTGTTTTCACAGATGAAATTGTTGTGCTCCATAGTGATTTGGTGGAAGCATTTCAAGCCAGCATGGGTTTTCACCTGCATACTTCAGAAAGTCTTTCAATTGATATGACTACAATCTAATGTTCTTGTGTTTATTATGAAATTAAAAACAATTGGCTTAAAGTTGTATGTGAACCCAATGATCACCATTTACTCTATTTATCTCCTGGCTCAAAGATTTTCAGATACAGGCAAGATAAAACTAAAAGAAAAATGCACACTTTATTTGATAGAATCTTTGGTTTCATGAGTTCGAGTTGACTATACGATGGCTCAATGCATAGAGAACATGCAAAGGGAATTCAAAAACCATGCCAGGTGTGTGTGTTAGTGTGTGTAATAACATTATTCTGAGTAATGGAAGTCCATTGTTTTTCCCACCTCATCCCCACCAAATCATTGTGACACCTTTGCAAATATTATTCAAGCAAATCTATACAGATCAAAGTGCTTTCATATAATTTCCTGTTTTTTTATGTTTCTATATAAAGACATTGTTTTTAGGCTAGCCATAAGACTATTTGACACTGTGTAGTGTAAAGATTAAAAAAAATGTAACAATGCATTATAATTGTATACCTGAATATGAGACCCTCCACTGGTAAGCCATAACTTTGGTAGTACTATTCACAATTTAGAGAAAACACAATGGGGCTCTTTGGGAATTAGCCCTAAATATGTCAAAGAAATGACCTTGCTGTCAGTACTGCTTGCTTGCCAGGGTGGGTTCTCGAAAACTTTCCCTTTTCTCTTTCCATTTTCCCTTCCCCTTCCTTTATATTTAAAGATCTTGAAACAAATATCTAAGAATGAAATGTTAGAATACAGAATGTAATCTATGAAATATTAAATATATTCAAAGTCAAATGGGAATTGAGTTCAAAGAGGTCAAGTCTGCTTGAAGTGTGAATCTTTTTAATTTTAATTTTTCTTCAAAGGCTTTAAAGATTGGTAAGGAACTTTATTTTGGATCATGCTGATATCAAGAGTGCTAATTTTTAAGAATACATATACAAATTGTTCCTTTATCCAGCGTGACTCAGTAGGGCCACCATCTTTAGTGGCTTTTTCCATAACAGTGTCTCTTCACAGCATCTTTCTTTGATTTTTAAAAAATATCTTTAGCCTACTAAAGTGCTGCTTAAATGCTATTTTTGAAAACATGTCCTCCTTTTTAGAAATAATGATTGTTCCATTGCCAGAACAAGATCATAAGGCCAAGCGTTCCCCCAACAGAACTTCATCTGACAGCATTTTTACAACATATTTAACCCGATTTCTGAACAATCCCATTTTCTGAGTTTCCAAATATATATTGAACTATTAACTAACCAAACAGACAGCATTCACAAAATCTATTAAACTGCACAATGAAACTTATCATGTTACGTGAGTCCATCAGGTAAGTTTTGACTGGATCTAATTAAAAATGTGTGAACACAGCCAGTATGTCAACAGACAGTCCAATATATTTAGTAACATAACAAATGTACTGCTTCTTGTGAGGAAAAGACACTTTAAAAGATGTATTATTAAAATGTGATAATAATAGTGATATAACAAGAGTCAATTTAGATTGTTAACAGCATAAAAAGGTATTTTTTGAGCGTGTAGGGAAACCTTTAGAGGTACCCACTTACCTTTTTCATACCAAGATCTGAACTTAGAGAAAATGTTAGAAATGGGTACAGTCCAATTAGGAGCCATAAACACCTTACTAAATGAAATAACCCAGTGATTCTCAACCTTTTCTTCACCACGAACTCCCTTTAAATACCTTTTTGTGGCCCTAGTCTATGGCCATGTACCTCCAAGGCTTAACTCAAGATTTAAATCATAGCATTTCTTCAAGCCTTTGCACACTCCCTGTGATGATCCCTGTGCAGATTATAGTTTGAGAACCACTGAAATAATTTATGGATTGGATAATTTGAGGCAAGAGTTGAATTTGTCTAGAAAACACAGTGGCTACTGGTAAAAAAATAATGTATGGGAGGCAAAAGAAAAGTTGGAAGGCAATACATACTCATGCAACTCAAAGGCCTGAACTGGAATTGTATGCCCAGTTAGAGTCTTTCTGGATTGCAGCAACCCTAAAATACTGTAAATGTATATACCATTTTGGGTAGAATCTGTTATTGGGGATTTAGCTAAACCCAGAGTTCCAAAGAAGCTTCTGTTACATGTGCTAGGAGCCTCTCCATGTTAGTGATAGCTCCTGGCTCTCTCTGCTCAATTCATTCCTTTACATTGTGGTGTTATTGGTGATGAAGGAAGAAGAACAAATAACTGACAGGAAGCTCAGGTGCCTCCATAGAAGGATCTAAGAAAAAAAGTCCCACTTCTTTTTTGAGTGTGATAGACTCAAATAATGGACAAAGCTTCAATCACATAATTTCAGCTGCCATCTTGAAATTTTTTGATCCTTGTCAAAAAGGGGGTCATTTGTGTAGATTCTTAATATTACCATCTTGTCATGCTTATGTTTACACACCTGTCTGTAAAAGCAGGATGGTCAGTAACATATTCTCAGTCTCTTGTTTTCAATGCTACTATCACTGTTGATGGTCTTAATCCTGCAGCCCCTTACCAGATTTAACATTTGAGCTAATCAGATTGTAGTATTAACTTATTATAACTCAAATCAGCATGTTATTAAACTGGGTGTAGAAGGCTTGGTCAGCTGACAAGCTACCAGAAGAATTTAGATCATTCAGAAGTTATCACTGTGAGATATCTGCCCATAAAAGGTATCTCTTATGGAGAAATCATTTTGTTATTCCAGAGGTGGACACCTAACTGTTCTAACTACATGACATTAAGCATATCCTAAAATAATTTGTATGAAAACCTTGGTTCAAAGCTCTATCTGATGGCCAGGAGCTGACTTGGATATTAACAATATTATAAATGTATGAAGCATATGCCAGATTACTTGATATAACTTTCCAAAGGCACCCTGGGAAGTAACCAAGAAACATTGATTAAGATTTCATATTGACCTTGTAGGGCCATTTCATGGAACTTCAACCTGATTTAGTGTCCTCACAAACATTTAATTAACTAGAACTCCTGCAATTATTTTGAAATCTGATTGCCTGAAACTGTCATCTTAGATAATGGGATTATATTTATATCAAAGACATTTAAGGACAAGAACCTGATCATAAGTATCACAATTGTCCCATCATCCCAGACTGAACACAGTGCAGAAAACCAAACATTCACTGAAGTGGATTAGTACTGACCAGCAGTCTTTATCTCCACATGTTACTTCTTGTTCAAAAAAAAAGAAGTCAGTCCTCTTGAGCTATTTATGGGACAACAGCTAAAAACTTGCTTGACTGAATGCAGATTTAAATGAGGATTCACAACTCAAACAGAAGTGTGTTCTGATGCTGCTCTATAAACTTCCATTCTTTGTTTATTATGTTAAGTGAATAGGTCTTTATAGAATTCTTTCCATATCAATAGACCAATCAAAGCTCATTGACAGTCTTTGAAATATAATTAGCAAAAGCTTTCTATTGTACATTTGATATATCTATTATTTGAGGTCATTCTTCACTGGTATTTCATTTATTGGGTATCAGATGCTCCAACATGATTAGAAATGAAGTGAAATCATATTGAAATAGTGGAGGCAAAGAAAATATAGATGGACAAACAAGGTTATTTTTCTCTTTAAAATGAATTAACTTGCTTACTTTGGACAGCAGGATATAGTTAAATTAGACTACTTTCAGGTTGGCAATGGACTGGTACAAGTCCATATATTCTTCCCTTATTTATTGAATCTATATGAATATATATCAAGAGTAGTTAGGTTGGAGGAAGATGAGTATGGTTTTGAAATTAGAGGAAGAAACACCAGCAAGCTGGGCTATGCTGATGGCACTACTCTGATAGCCGAAAATGCAAAGGATTTTTTAAATATATATTTCCCAAAAGCATATGGAATAAAAATCACATAAAAATAAACAATGAGTAAGCAAAACAAAAAAACCAAAAAGCCCTAACTTGAAATAAAAATTTCATCAAAATATTTTCACAGGCCCAGTTGAACTGGTTCTATCAAATGAGTAAAATAAATGTGATTTGGTTCTTGTTATGATATTCAGTATAGACCTCTGACTGTGGGTTGCTGTCATTATGAAATAAAATGGAGAAGAAAGAAAATGTATCATGGTTTAAATAAAAACAAATCACATCCCCAACTTACTCAAACACAAATGTGATGTGGATCTGCCAACTTTGCAGCCTTTTGTTCCCCCTTACTCAATATTAAACAAATTCTTGGCCAACAAAGGCTGCCTAAATTTTCTAATTACAGTAGATCATGGCGGCTTCTGTTTTTTTGAGGAGAGTTGCAGACTCCTGCAATTGTAATGGCGGAAGGATGGAGGAAATGGGATTCATCTCAATGCTACAAGAAGGTGGCATAAGGGATTTAGCCTATCCCTGTCCCTTTTTTCTTCACTGTAATTGCAACAGAAACCGATGCCTTGGGTCTTACCAATATGGAACCTAGCATACTACATTAGCTGGTGCATAAAGCTGTCTTTAGAAAGCCAGCTGAAGAATGTTCTGAGCAAAATAACCAAATACGAAAGCCTTCCTCTGTGATTCTGCTTGCCAGCTATAATTTCTTAATAATATTCATAGCAAGCTGCTAGTTAAAAGGCAAAGATGCTGAAACACAGGCATGACATTCTACCATATTTAATTCACGTTAATTTGTTTATAACTTTTCATGCTTACATTATCAATGTATGTGGAGTTCTGGGATCCTCACCACAAAACCCTGGGGTAGGCTAGGTTGGTTGAGGATAACAAGTCTCAAGGCCAGAGAGAATTTATGCAACAGTGAAACATGCTGGAGTAGAAGTAGATGTCCTTGATTTGTGCGCTGCTTGGCCACATTATTCAAGCTGGCATCTTATCATGGTAGAATCCTTTCACCTAATTCCCCACATTAAAGCCAATTCACACATTTGTGTAGAGACACCAACAGATTGTCACATCATTCATGCATGCATGGAATAAGGGATGTGCAGATCAGTATAACTTTAGTCTGTGTTGCAGTCTGTTAGGAAGCAACAGCATGGAAGCCTGTTGTGTTCTCTTTTACTTTTTCTTCAAATCTGTACTTGTCTATTATACACATATTTTTTTAACATATGGTGTTTTTGTCTTTAGCTTTCTTCCCCCCAAAATGAAGTTTAATATAAAGGCCAAATGCATGCTTCCAATGAAAAAGTTTCCAATATCCCCTTCTTACATCAGGCATATACTTTCCTAAAATATATGACTGAAATATGTTCTTGGATTACTGTTTCGCAATATTTTTGTGAGTGGATTTTGAACTAGAGAAAGATGGACTCTAGCAAACTTTATTCAAAGCTGCCAGTCAATGCACAATGCAACATATTCCATATAATTCCAAGACAGATTATTTTTAGATGCTCATCCTTAAACTCTACCTTAAAGCATAACTGTTGTAATGAGGACATCTTTGGTATTGAATGTAACGTGCAAGACAAATTTATATCAATAAGTAATATTGGAACACAGATTAAATAAAAATCTAAAGGGGGAGAGGCTAATAGAGAGGAAATGGATTCTTATTAATGAAATTGAACTGATTACTTGGGAAAGATTTGTTTTTTCTATATTGACGCAGTTTACTTGACAGACTTAATTTAATCAAGAGTCAGGTTACTATGTCATGTCAGCAAAAATCCATTTGGGATTGGGACAGGGGAAGGTTGACTATAATATAAAAATATTCTTTTGTGTTAAACTAATTTCCTTTAGTCAGTCCTGTCATTCAAAAATGGAAAAGGGGGTTAATTTAGGATTCACCATTTATTTATTTTTTGCAATTCCTGAGCCAGAACTTAAAAATCAGATTGAGGAAAGCTTTCTCATTTGATTGAAGGAGGACTGCTGAAGCCTAATACAGACTTTCAGCTAACCAGGCTGGTGTTCTTCTGGAATATAATAGTGAGCAAAATTTGTATGAAGACTCCAAGGCTCCATATGGAAATTAATGTGGAAAATATATGTGTCTGTGTGAGGGGGTGGGTGGGAGATCATCAAACAATTAAGAGAAAACTGAAGTAATTTGAACCTAGATGAAAATGAAGATGGCTTTGGCTCAACTCAGCCTCTTAAACCCAACACACAGCTACAAAATCTCTTCAGGGCATTGGGGAATTCTTCTATGCATGGATAATTTGCCTGCTGACCTTCAGGAATAATTATTTGAACTAAGATCTACTGTAATATGATTCAGATGTTACATGCCCAAAAGGGAGTTACAAGGAATTTTTATATAATACAATTTCCAGCTTATTGTAATAAAAACATTAAATATACAGAAGAATTGAAACAGATTATCTGATTATCATTATAATATTTAGATGCAGCTATACATTTTAGCAAGAGATGAGAAAACTATTTCTGAAAAATTGTGGAAGGGAAATCTGTGACTCTGGTACCATGAATGGCCACGATGAGGACCACAGAATCCATGTAATCTATCCACCACTCTCCCCTTTGTTTACCAGCTGCAACATGCTATGAGCCTTGTATACTATTTTAAAATGAAATGTTTAGACCTTGGCTTAAAAAAAGAATTTAAAAAAATTTCCTGGGAAGTGCCTGTTTACTGAAAAGCAATCAGTGTTAACTGAAATCAGAAGCAGATGTTTGGGCATATTACAATTAAAGAGAAGAGGAAGAGAGGGGCTTTTATTTATCGAACATAATTTTGTCATCTTGCAAAGAGGAGAGCCACGTTCAGGTTTGGTGGTAAGACCATCCAAGGTCATTGGTAGGATAGGCCTTTCCACGTCTGGTATTTGAAGCATAATTTGAAGCATAATTTTGAAAAGCAGAGAAAAAGAAGAAAGGGGAACTCAAAGAACATGGTAAATGAAGAATATACTATGTGTGCGTCTGTATGTAAAGAGAGCGGGTTGGCATTAAGTTGAACTAGGAGGGTGAACGTAGGACAAGGGATTCCCTTAAAGAAACAGAGGACAACAGGAATGGATAACAGAGTAACAGAGTTGGAAGGTCTTTCTAGTCCAATCCCCTGCTCAATGGTAGAGGAGACCCTCTACCATTCCACATTACTGGCTGCCCAATCTTCTTAAAAACTTCCAGTGTTGGAGCACTCGCAACCTTTGAAGGCAAGCAGTTCCACTGATTAATTGTTGTCGTTGTCAGGAAATTTCTCCTTAGTTCTGGGCTGGATTTTTCTTTAATGATCATGCAGGTTCTAACTATTTTTCCCTCGTTCCTGACCATTATCATTCAATAGATGTGACATTTTTTTCTTGCTATTTTGCATCTGAAAACATAAATATTAAAGTGTAAAGTCCACCTATAACAGAGGGGGGGAAAATCCCAGATCCACCCACTCATGAGATGTAGCCTTGTTTATGGAATATTCTTGTCTGACTGACTCTAACCTGAAAGGTAAGTTCAGTATCTTTTCAACCCAATGCAGAAAGGGGTGCATTTTGTCGCTGTATTGAAAGTCAGTGTTGGAGTAAATTTTAGAAAGTTCCTGTTGTCCACTGCTGTACCAGTAAGGAGCTGTAGTGGCGCAGTGGTTAGAGTGCAGTACTGCATTCTACTTCTCTTAACAGTCGGCTGCCAGTAGGTTCAGCAGTTCAGGTCCCACTAGCTCAAGGTTGACTCAGCTGTCCATCCTTCCGAGGTCGGTCAAATGAGGACCCAGATTGTTGGGGGCGATATGCTAATTTCTGTAAACCGCTTAGAGAGGGCTGTAAAGCACTGTGAAGCGGTATATAAGTCTAAGTGCAACTGCTATGGAGTCAAGCATACTGATAGCATTACTGCTTGAACACCATTTATGGACCCTCTCATAGGAGATACTGCTATGTCTGTTAGAGTACAAATTTTGCAGAGTACCCATTCAACAAGGTTTCAGCAACGGCTTTTTGTGAAGTAAATAAGTGGTAACTTTACAACAGCCTGGCTGATGTCTAGATTTGTTGATCATGAAGCAGAACATTATATGTAGCAATAGCCATCACCCTTTTCTGAAGTTGCAAAATTCCTTTCTTTTGTTTGCAAAAAGGTATGAGTAGCAATATATTCAGTTAAAATACTTTTTGATATTTAGATATGGGCTGGCATCTTTACCTGCATTCAATTCCTCTCCACTAGATGATTTAGCACACTCTTTGCAAAACCATAAGCCTATAATAACAAGGTACATGTTGTTACAATATATGAAATCAGATGTTCTAAAATATAGAGATGAATAGAACAAGAAATTGTAGTCTTCAGTACATAAATATCAATGAAATTACATTTTGGCTCCTGTACATTCTATTGGAATATATTTAAACTAATGATTAATTCAGCAAAAATATTATTTAGGGGCTAGACACTTATACTCAATTTTTAAGAAGAAATTGATAGGCTCATCTAAGAGTTGGAAATGTGGTGCTTAAAATGCAAATATTGGTTCTCAAGATGTGGCTTAATATAAAAAGGAACTCAATATTTCACGTATTTTGTTTTTGTTTGGAGAACTGTTTTCGTAGATAGCAATACTCTTTGCAATTGTATAACAATAATTTTAAAACTTACAAAAGACAATGAAAATTAATAGTGGCTGCTTTTATAACAAATCCTCCCTTTCTGATTCTTCAAGATGGATGGATATCCATCCTCAATACAGTGGACAGAAGAATAGTCGTATCTTTCTAAGGGCAAATCTCCACTTTCTGCTTTGTCTATTGTCAAAGTGGGACACTTATCCCTTTCCATTGCAAATACAACCCTTCCATTCTTCTCCAGTTTCAGTTTAAAACTATTATTTTCTGGCCCAAGCTTTTCTTAAACCCTTCTGAGCAGATAGTCATGAGAATTTTGTTCTTTTCTAGTAGCAACCCTAGTTCAGATTGCCTGCAGTATCTAGTAATGTGACCTTCCTTTCAAAGGTTGGTTGTTGTTCACCTCTGTTCTAGATCATTTCTCCAACACCAGGAACCAGCGATAGAACTGTAAAGCCACCCAGCGTGGCTTGGTGGAACTGGGCAGTAACAGAAGTTAGATAAATAGAACAATATAGATTTTTTAAAAAAAAATTCTCTTTAATATCATAACCTAATGGAAATTTAAACACCCTTTCATCACATCTTTTCCCATGGATGTTATTAATTTTAAATATTTTAAATTTTAGATTTAAATTGGTTTTACATTGCGGTTTTTAAATTTAGCCACAGAAATTATATTATTTTTAAACTGTTTCTTAAATGTGTTTGTATGTCTTAAGTGGTTTTTAAATGGCTGTACACCGCCCTGGGTTCCTTCGGGGAGAAGGGCGGTATAAAAATCTGATTAAATAAATAA
>JANHFO010003893.1:8371-26357 GCA_032468095.1 Pareas carinatus
CATATGTCTTTGGGTAATCAAGATGTTGGAGTATGTAGTGTAGTGCCATATTAATAGCATCATCTGTTGATCTGTTTACACCGTAGGCAAATTGTGAGGGGTCTAGTAGTTTGTGATGGTTTTCAGGTAGACCAACACTAATTTGTCAAAAGTTTTTATAATTACTGATGTCAGTGCAACTGGTCTATAGTCATTTAGCTCTTTGATGATGAATTTCTTTGATATTGGGATGATGGTAGATTGTTTGAAGCAAGAAGGAACATAACACATCTCTAGAGATTTATTGAATGTAGGTGAAGACTGGGGCTAGTTGTGCAGCACAGACTTTTATGCAGGAGTTATTTTGCCTGGTCCTGGTGCTTCTCCAGGCTCTTGTTTATGAAATAGATCCTGCACAGCTTTTTCTGTGATTACCAAAGGAGATTCACCCAAAAGGATAAGAGTTTGTAGAAGGAAGAAAGTAGCTTCTTTTTGCTGCTCTGCTCTTTTTTGAATTAACCTTCCATCAGTTTGAGATTATATCCTTGTGTCCTTGATTTTTTGCTTAAAATTGAACCCTAGTCACACCCTTAATGTAATTAAAGGTTTTCAATCATGTCCCCCCTTTCCCTTCTGTCTACCAGGTTGTGCATATTCAATTCTCTAGTTTCTCTTGATGTGTCTGTCTCTCAAACTTTGTATCATTTTTATTGCCTGTATCTGGACTTACTCAATCTTATCAATATCTTTTTAAAGTGAGGTTTCTAGAACTGGATACTGTTCCAAATGGGGTCTGACTAAAGCCCTATATAGTGAGATAAGGACCTCCTTTTTACTGATGATGATCCTTCTAGTGATGCATCCTAGAATTTTGTTTGCCATTACAGCTGCCTGTTTACTCATTTTACATCATCTGCTCTGAACATATCTAAATCCTTTTCTTTTGTTATTCTATTTAACACTGTATCCCAATACTGTACCCTGCCAGAAGAGTCTTTTTCTCCAAGTGCATGATCTTGCATTTAGAAACATTGAATTGTAGTTTCTACATTTTTTACCAAATTCCCAGGTATGCCAAATTATTTTCCATTTTACAAATAGTCCCAGGAACATCAACTCTTATTACACATGTTTGTGTCATCAGCAAAAACACAAACCTTACTTAGCAGTCCTTCTGTTGTATCACTTACAAACACCGTGAACAAACGAAGACCTAGGATTGAGGCTTGTGGTACAATCAAATCAAAGTAGAGAAACAACTTCCCAGCAGTCAATTAATTGTTACATCCCAGAAAATGTCCAATCTCCAACTGACTCAGACTTCAAATATTACACAGATTATAAATATTGTAAAGCAATTTTCACTTCTAAGCAGTTCTTGTATTTAGTGAGATGTGAGCAGAACTTTTGCAAAAAAAAACCCATCATAACTTAGTATTAAAGTTATGATAGAAAATGGTAAAGGGAATTTTAGAATACCGATAATCTGTATTTTTTTATTTGGAAAATGTATGCAATGAAATATTCATTTTCATTATGTGAATTTTCCCTTTTCAGACCCCTTTGCTGATGCAACTAAGGGTGACGACTTACTCCCAGCAGGAACTGAAGACTATATCCATATAAGGATCCAACAACGAAACGGTAGAAAGACATTGACAACTGTTCAGGGAATTGCTGGTGACTATGACAAAAAGAAGCTTGTAAAAGCATTCAAAAAAGTAAAGTTGGAGTTTCTTGGATTTTGAAATGTTTGAGCCAGACTGAATATATGTACATTGATATATATACATTCATTTATATAGATATTCTTAAAGTGGTGTGATAGTTTTGAAATTGTGTTATGCTAATATAATAAATTTTTATTTCACCCAATAAAAACAGATGCTAAATGTTTTTAAAGAAACAATTTATTTTTGAGAATTCTTTTGAGCAGTAATGGTGATAAAATTGATTTCATGGAGTCTCATAACCCTTACGCTTAGAAATATTGCAAAACATAATCTGAATTTAATATCAATTGTTCCTGGAATGTTCCTTAATATTGTTCTAATCACTTTTTAAATAAAAATTATTTTAGGAAAATTTTAAATTTACTGGTGCCTTGGCAAGATCTTTCATTAGCAAAATTCAGTTGAAAGATTATAACTATGCCTTTTATTTTATTTATTTATCTATCTATCTATTCATTCATTCATTCATTCATTCATTCATTTATTTATTTGTTTATTAATTAGGATTTTTATACCGCCCTTCTCCTCGAAGGGACCCAGGGCGGTGTACAGCCCTATAAAAACAACATAAAATAACATAACAGACACCACATAGATATAACAGAATTAAAACCAGCTAAAAAACAGATAATTAATAATGGCTGAAATTCGAATAATAAAACCAATTTAAAAACTAATTTAAAATTCATAAATCCAAATTTATATCAGGCAGGGAGGAGGTGCATGTCAGGCCAGCCCGGCCTGTGTAAACAAATGAGTTTTTAATGCTCGTCGGAAGGCTCGAAGATCCTGTGGGGAGGTCGTTCCAGAGGGTGGGAGCGGCCACAGAGAAGGCTCTCCCCCTGGGGGTCGCCAGCCGACATTTTCTGGCCGACGACACCCTAAGGAGGCCCTCTCTGTGGGAACGAACTGGTCGGTGGGAGGTATTGGCTGGCAGAATGCCAGCTGGGTGAGATCATCTGTGGCTTTGGAGTGGAGTACCATCTGTACACTGATGACACCCAGCTGTACATCCCCACCCCGGGACACCCCAACGATGCCATGGAAGTGATGTCCCAGTGCCTGGAGGCCGTGCAGATCTGGATGGGGCACAACAGACTCAGACTCAATCCCTCCAAGACTGAGTGGCTGTGGATGCCGGCGTCTCGACATAGTCAGCTTCTTCCATCTCTGACTACTGGGGGCAAAATACTGGTCCCCACGGAAAGGGTTTGCAATCTGGGCGTCCTCCTGGATGCACGGCTGTCCTTGGTAGATCATGTGGCAGCCATCACCAGGGGGCCTTTTACCAGGTTCGTCTGGTCCGCCAGTTGCGCCCCTTTCTGGATCGAGATGCTATGCGCACAGTCACTCAAGCCCTCGTCACCGCTTGCCTGGGCTACTGTAATGCTCCCTACATGGGGCTCCCCTTGGGACGCATCCGGAGACTTCAACTGGTCCAGAATGCGGCCACGCGGCGAATCATGGGGGTTCAGGGCAGTGCCCATGTAACCCTTCTCCTGCGCAAGCTGTACTGGTTGCTGGTGGGCTTCCGGGTGCGTTTCCAGGTGTTGGTGACCACCTTTAAAGCACTCTATGGCTTAGGACCCAGTTATCTACAGGACCGCGTTCTACCAGCCAATACCTCCCTCTGACCGGTTCGCTCCCATAGAGAGGGCCTCCTCAGGGTGCCGTTGGCCAGACAATGTCGGTTGGCGACCCCCAGGGGGAGAGCCTTCTCTGTGGCAGCTCCCACCCTCTGGAATGACCTCCCCCCAGAGATACAGATAATATCGGACCTTCGTGCCTTTCGCCGTGCCTTGAAGACACATCTGTTCATACAGGCCGGGTTGGCCTAGCCCCTTTCCCCTTACTATTTTATACGTTAGATTGTTTTATTCGATACCAAATTGGTTTTTATTATTTGGAATTTTTTAAATTCAGCCATTATTTAATGTTTTTAGAACTGTTTTTAAGTATTGATATTGTTTAGATTGTGTTTTATCTGGCTGTACACCGCCCTGAGTCCCATGTGGAGAAGGGCGGTATATAGGTTTAATAAAACAAAATAAATAATAAGTTGTGACAATCCTTAAGTAGGTCGTCATTTCACAGTGCCTGATTTTATGACTTTTCTTTGCAGTGGTGGTTAAGCAAACACAGCGTTTGTAAAGTAAATTGATTGCTTGCAAAGGGCGTTTTTTTTTACTGGAAACCAGAAGGAAATGTTGGTTTCTAGCCAAAAAAAAAACCAACAAGAAAGTAAATTGTGGTCACCTGACCACGAGACGCTGTGAATGGGGAATGTCTGGCAAGCACCCAAAATGTGATCACATGACTGCAACCTGTGAATCTGGAGTGGTCCATGGGAACAGTCACTAAGTAACTGGTTGCAAGTCACCAGCTACCTATACCAGTAGTGAACTGTTGTAAGTCAAGGACAGTCTGTACAAGATGTAGTATTTAGCTGAGTTTTCCACTGGATTTTTAGGGTCCAAAACTTCTTGTCTTGAAGTCCATGCCCAACTCATTCATCGGTTTCAAATACGCTTTAAAAACAACAACAACCACCCTGCTGTTTCCCAAACACCAGAAGGCTGATACGCTACCAATGATATGTTGCATGAGAATTTTGATGGACAAAATCAAGATGTACGGGATGCTCCTGTGCAGCCATTGAAGGAGGTATTTGAGTTCCGAGAGAGAGCTGTCTCTTTGCTGCTCCACAGCCGAAACACCCGAGTGACCGCTTCTGTTTTCGCCCGGTGAATGGCTGTGCGGCCAACTCTGAGTCCCCGACCGCGAATGTTGCCTGGAGCCGACGTTGGCCTCTGGCTCCCCGACAGCCGAGGTCATTTGGATATGAACGTCCCCTTCGTGCTGGCAAGGCTCCTCTCCCGGGGTCCTTGTGGCGTGAGTGCCCAGGGAGGAAGGGCTGTGGCTGTGGCCATTGTTGAGCCCGCCGTGCCGGACGTTCGAGTTGGACTGCATGGTACCGAACGGGTGGCGACCTGCTTCCAAAACGTGGACTGGGGTGGGATGATTCCTAAAATTAGAATTAGAATTTATTGGCCAAGTGTATCTGGACACACAAGGAATTTGTCTCCTGCGTACATGCTCTATGCTTACATTTATTTATTTATTTTCGTATTTATATGCCGTCCCTCTCCATAGACTGAGGGCGGCTCATTATAGCTACAAACAGGCTATAATGGACAAGCTGTGATTACAATCATAAGGCTATAACTGACAAACAATGATTGCAATCATAGGATACATTCACTATCATAAAGTACATTCATCATGTTATGAAATACAATTATCAGGTCACAAACCATTTCATGATGTCATAATCATAAAGTATATTCATCATGTCCCCATGTTATGAAGTACAATCATCGTGTCACAAAGCATTTCATCACGTCAAAACATTTGTGACAAAACATGTCACAAAACACACCCATCATGCCATACTATTTTTCTTTTTTTATTAAGTTTGGGGCAGACTATATTGGAACAGTCATAGAATACTAATAATCGATCTATAAGTCAAACTAGGATGCTAAGTGACACAACTATTTAATAGTTATATATTTTGTAGTCAGTGGGGCAAGTGCATAAGTTGCATCCCTTGTATTGAAAAGCACAGATCATAGTTCTTTCCCTGGGCCCTCCGCCCATGTTTGCTGATGGGGGTGTGTGATGCAGCAACGGTGCCTGTTGGTGAGGGAAGCCACATGTTTTTCAGAGATCGAAGATGCCTCTGCCCAACACAACCAGAAAAAGAAGCAATGACTGGGACCTTCCAAGACACGAGCGGTTCTCAAACTTGGCAACTTTAAGAGGTGTGGACTTCAACTTCTACAATTCCCCAGCCAGCATGTAGAATTTAACACAGTGATGGCGAACCTTTTAGAGACCAAGTGTCCAAACTGCAATCCAAAAGCCACTTATTTATTGCGAAGTGCCAACACAGCAACACAACCCCCATGGCCATAGTCAACTCCCCCGTGACCCACCTTCACCCTTCAGTGACCCCCCCATGACCCCCTCTGGCCATTGGTGCCCCTCCCCCGGCTATCAGTACCCCTCCCCACAGCCTGCTACAATCCCCCACGTCTCACACACCCCGCCATGGGCCTCCCAGCAGCTTCCCAGCAGCCTCCCTCAGGCTCTGCGGTCCGCTGTGAGCTATGCTCCCCTCCAACCTAGCTCCTCTCCTCTCTCACCACAGACCTTCACCACAGACTCCGTGCTGCATTTGAGCAGGGGAGGAAGGAAGCACTCCCATTGGGCTGCTGGGGAGAGGGGCGGGTGATGTCAGAAATGGCCTCCGGCATGCGTGAAGAGGAGGGGAGCCCTGCGTCCCTCTGACTTTCTAGTAAATAAATATGTGCCGGGGCAATGGCATGCGTGCCCATAGAGAAGGCTCTGAGTGCCGCTTCTGGCACGCATGCCAAATGATTTAGGGAGTTGAAAAAGAGAAGAAGCAGTGAATGGTCAGAATCAGAACCTACTGGCCAAGGGTGTCTGGATACACAAGGAATTTTTGTATATGCTCTATCCCTACATACATACAACAGACACACTGTGATTACAATCATAAGATACATTCATGATCATAAAGTGCATTCATCTTGTCATGTGCATATGAGCTGCACTCGCCAAACTGCAATCTTAATCATGAATACAATCTCAATCATAACGTACATTCATCATGTCATCATGTTATAAAGTACAATCATCATGTCATCAAACACCCTCATTATGTCAAGAGAAGCGACCCCAATTCTATGTGGGACAAACATCAGGTCGAGTGAAAACCAGGATTCATTTTCTTTTCTTTTATGAATTTTATTAAGTTATAATATAACAAACCAAAGAAATAAGAAAACAAACCACGGAAAGATCGGAAAGGAAAAGGGAAGAGACAAAGTGTAGGGTTTGAAAAAAGGAAAAAAGAGAAAGAAAAGGCGTTGATTTCCGACTTCCTTTGGTGCAATAAATATGGCAATAATCAAGTCTCAATTTTTAACTTTCACGAATAATTTGAACGGCCACTTCCACCACAACACTCTGTCTAATCCGTAAAACCCAAAAATCAAAGTTTCGTTTTTTTTCAACCTTGAGCACAAAGTCGAGCAGCGGTTTCCAAGTATGTACGAAAGTTTTTATATTATCCTCTTGGATCAGAACAGTCAGTTTCTCCTGAAAACCAGGAACCACGAACAGCAGCTGGCAGTCAATCACCACGATCCCAAATCCCTCATCGCTACCCACACTAACGGTGAACAGAATCAATTCGATTGAAGCAATAGAAGAATCATCGGCCGCGTTACACCCGCCTCGCTCGCGAGATTATTGATGTCTGGCACTCCAAGAGCATCTCCATCAACAGACACATCAACCTACAATCAGTCTACGGACCCCTCAGGTTTCAAATCAGCTACACAAACAGCGACTGCGCTGACCTTCAACCAATCCACGTGAACTCCTCAACCAGCACTTCACCTCCCAAAGACCCTCCCCTGATGTGACCTCCCCATGACATGACCCATAACAAGACCCTCACTTGACATAAGCCCCGTACTTGACATGACCCACACCTGACCCATCACTAGATCCTCACTCGACATAAGACTCGCACCTGACTCATCACTAGACCCTCACTTGACATGTCTCATCACTAGACCCAACACAAGACCCTCACCTGATGTTGCCCACACCTGACCCATCACTAGACCCTCACCTGACATGACCTCCCCATCACTAGACCCAACACAAGACCTTCACCTGACGTGACCTCTCCATCACAAGACCCACTGACCACACAAAGCCCTTAGAAGCAGAAGAACACTGACATTGACACCCCCTAAATTCCACTGGAGATGCTACCTAGCCTGGTAATGAAATGTTGGGGAACCAACCCACAAGCTCGGAGAACAGACCTCCATTCTCACCCTACATTTGAGCTAGAGATATTCACCACTATCACAGAAACAACCTCAGCCAGAAATAAAAGGTCTACTAGTAACTATCAGTAGTCCTCAACTGACAACCATCTGTTGAGCAACTGTTTGAAGTTGGAGGTGCTCAATAAAGTGACCTAGGATCAGTTTTCACACTTATTGCAGCATCACATGATCAAAACTTGGGATGTTTGGCAACTGGCATGGATTTATGGCGGTTTCAGCCTCCCAGAGTCATGTGGTTCACCCTCTGCAACCTCCCCATTGACAAAATCAATGGGGGAAGCTAAATTCACTTAACGATGGCACGATTCACTTAACAAGGGCAGCAAGTGACCTGCTTAACAACTGTGGCAAGAAAGGTCGTACAATGGGGCAAAACTCACTTAACAACTGTCTCTCTTAGCAATGGAAATTTTGAACTCAATGGTGGTCGCAACATGAGGTTTACCTGCACAGCCGACATATGGAGGTGGGAGGGGGGTCATCATCGTGGGAGCTTTTTAATGGCAGTCTCAGCAATGATTTCATGCACTTTCCTATACTTTGCAGTGGATTGGATTAGATGCTGGCTGGGGAATTCTGGGAGGTGAAGTCCACGCACATCTTAAAGTTGCCAAGCTTAAAAAATACTGAAGTAAATGAACTCTGGGGTCTTGTCAATCTCTACGACGCTACGATTTTAGAGTTTCCATGTCATAAGTCCAAAAATAACAAGTACAGGAAGTCTTTGATACATATATGGCCACAATTGAGCCTAAAATTTATGTTGCTAAGCAAGACAGTTTTTAAACGAGCTTTGCTCCATTTTACCACACTTTGCTAAGTGAATCATCGCAGTTGCTAGGTTACTGACACGGTTGTTAAGTGAATCTGGCTTGCCCATGGACTTTGCTGGTCAGAAGGTCGCAAAAGGGGATCGCGTGACCCCAGGACGTGACGACCGTCACAAATGCATGCCAGGTGCCAAGCGTTCAAATTCTGATCATGTGACAACGGGGATGCTACAACGGTGGTGTGAAAAAGGGTCATATTTATTTTTTTTAGTGCTGTTGTAACTTCAAACAGTGACTAAATGAATGGACATAAGTTGAGGACTACTGTGAGACTGGCCCCAATCCCCCCAGGAAAGAAACACTCCTTACTCCGTATTGCTCAGTGAAGGTCCTTTTACTGAGATGTTGAGTGCAGCCTGGAAAAGCAAGCTCCGGCAAAGCGTGTGCAACTTACAAATTGAAAGCATGCTCCTCCACTCCAACCCCACTCCATGTCCAATCAGTTGAACAACCATTATTTTACAAGCCGGGATCATTACAGGATATCTCACAGCTGGAACTTCCATTGTTCTCAGATGGGGTGGTAAATGTAACATCCAGTCAATCAGCCTTCCTTCAAAGGAGTTAAATCTGATAAGCTGGACCTTCCATCCATTTTCAGATGGGTTCTCAGATGGGGTGGCCTGAGTATTCGATCCTGTCATGCCTTTTCTTCTTTTCTTCAAAAGGACTTAACCTGATAGGCCTTACATCAAAGGCTCATCTCCTCCTCCTTCCATACCCCCCAGACATTATCATTTTCTGAATAAATATTTTGTTTATTTTGAAAGAAAATTAAAAAACATAATAAACATTTTAGCAAACATCAATCGAGTGATCGTACAATTAAGCCTATTTTGTATTTCATAATAGAAGTAAAAATCAATCTCATTAGGTTTTCATCCATAGGACTTCAAATATATATCTTGTTTATCAGTTTAAACCTCATATTCTTCCAAATTCCCCTTGTTTATATAAAAACCAAAAAATATTCAAAAGTAACAGTGTTCCTTCCACCAGTCAAAACAGCCACAATCACAATTCTTAAGTTGCATTTCTGATTAAAAATTTAAATATACATTCTAACCATCTTTTATATTCCACATTTTTCTAACTATTTAACTGGATTTTCTTATTTCTTTGTTTCTAACAAAGAGTTATCATTTACTTTTACTTTATTATTAATGACCTTTCATTCCAGTACATTGTAATTTCACATATCATTTGTACTTTTTGTAACCACAATTCTGATTCATTCTGTCTATATTTCATGTTACTTATATTTATACCTATATTTCATATTCATTATATTTTATTAACTATCTTCTATAACAATATTCCCTTTAGAGTAAAAATAAGGACAACCATCTTATCTTCAATTTATAAGTTTTAAACCATAAAATTCTAAACATAAATAAAAATATACCTTTCACAAATCAAACAACAATCACAGTTAAAATTGAGTTCCAGATTAAAAATTTAAATATACACCCTAATCATCTTTTACATTTCAGGTTCTTCTATTTAACACTACTTTCTTTTCTCTTTCTTTCTAGAAAAGTTATTTACCTAATTTTATTTTATTTTTAATAACCTTCCATTCTACTAAGTTATAGTTTTACATATTGTTTATACTTTTTATAACAGTATTTCTGATTCATTCTGTCTATTTTCCATATTCCAATGCTTTTTTTAACCCCTTTTTTAAATAGGATTCTTACTGTTTGGGAATAAATCTGGCATTACCATCTTCTCTACCAAGAGAAACAACATTACAAGTATGTATTTGGTTTATATTACCTCCTCTCTCACCCTCTCCTAAATTATCCATCTCCCTCCTTACAATTATGGCAGAGAAGAACCAATTGGAGTATATCAAAGAAATCTGCAGCTGACAACTACCTATAATACCTTAAAATGCTATAGAACAGTGATGGCTAACCTTTTAAAGACCAAGTGCCCGGACGAGTCGTGACTAATAAGTTGCAGCTTGTGTTGTCATCGCCTGGTGCCACTACTCTCTTTGTCAACATGTGCGTGGCCCCGTGATGTCATCACCTGGCGCCGCTACTCTTTCTGAGCATGCGTATGGCCCCTGTGACTTCATTGCCTGGCGCCACTATTCTTTTCTGAGCAGCTCTGGGGCGATGCTGGGCGACCTGACGTGCCCTCTGCGGCACGCGTGCCATAGGTTCGCCATCACTGCTATAGATTATGCCATTGTGACACTTTGGGTTATTCCTCTGATATTATTCTATTTATTGTAGGTTGTAAGTCAAGGACTGCCTGTATAAGTTGCAGCTACCTTGGTTTTGTTTATGCAAAAGAAAAAACTTGATGGTCAGTGAAACAATTGAACTATGGAGGTTGGTAACTTTTAACTGTTAACAATTAAATGGAAATGGTTAACTCTTCGACCCGTGGTAGCCTGTTATTTCAAGCAAGAATCCAGCAAATTTTGTATGAGAATCATCGCCTGAAACATCTAGGAAATTGGCAGGTGAGAGCCTATCACCAAGAGAATTCTTGTATAAGTAGTCCTCAACTTACAACAGTGTGTTTAGTGACCGTTGGAAGTTATGACATTGGAAAAAAAGGGACCCGTGACCATTTTTCACACTTAATGACCGTTGCAGCATTCCCATGGTGATGTGATCCAAATTCAGACACTTGGCAACTGAACTCATATTTATGGTGGTTGAAGTATCCCGGGATCAGGGGGGATCCCCTTTTGCGGACTTCTGACATGCAGAGCCCATCGGGAAGCCAGATTCATTAAACAGCTGTGTTAGTAGTTTGACAACTGCAGTGATTCACTTAACAACGGGAGCGAGAAATGTCATACCACGGGGCAAAACTCACTTTTAACAACTATCTCACTTAGCCACATAAATCTTTGGGCTCAATTGTAGTCCTATGTTGAGGACTATCTCTAATTCTCTAACCTGAGTTTCCATAGGGGACTTTTATTCTTCTTATTCAGTTTATTGGTCACTGCAATCACCAAAGCGACTTTTAACCACTCGGGAACCCCCGGCTTTTAATGTGGAGATAAAACTCTGGAAACTGCCCTAAGCCCATTATAAAGAGTTTCATTTTGGCGTTTTACAATCCTTTAATTAGGATCTGTTTTACCTGCAGAAATTTATACACCATGAAGCAAAGATTCCGGAGAGCAGCCAAGGTGATCAAATCCAAGTTCACCCCCTTAAAGTGGCTTGTAAAGGACATTAAGTGACAATAAACCAGTTGGTTTATCCTCTCGAATAGAAGGGAGATGAATTCCTTGGAAGAAAGGCAGGATCAAAATATTTAAAAAGCAGAAGCCGGTTCAACAGGCCTAGTGTTTGTTTTCCAAATAAAAGGTTTCCTGGGGAAGGGGGAAGAAAACAAGAAGTCCTCAAGAGAGCAAAATCATAGAATCACAGAGCTGGAAGGGACTTTGGAGGCCTTCTAGTCCATCCCCTGTCCAAGGTAGGAGTTTATTTATTTATTATTTAGACTTATATACCGCTGAACAGTGCTTTACAGTACTCTCTAAGCAGTTTACACAGTCAGCCTATGGCCCCCAACAATCTGGGTCCTCATTTTACCAACTTTTGAAGGATGGAAGTCTGAGTCAACCTTGAGTCAGTGGGAATCGAACTGCTGAACTTTGATGGCTAATGGCAGAGGGCAGTCAGCAGAAATAGCCTGCAGTGCTGCTTTTAACCACTGCACCATCCTGGCTCTATATCTATATAGTATCCCAAGGGTCATGTGATAAAAATTTGGGCACTTGGCAACCAGCATATATTTATGATGTTTGCAGTATCCCAGGGTCACTTCGGACAAGCAAAGTCAATGAGGGAGGTTGACTAGCTTAAGGACCATATTATTCTCTTAACAAACATGGCAAAAAAAAGATGTTAACTCTGTGAAGGACTTATTTAACAGCCACCTTGCTTAGTGAACAAAGTTCCTGTTCAAATTTTAATTCTAAATTGAGAAATAGCTGTATTTAGTAGTATTGATATAGTTTTATTACAAACATTCACCCTTAAATTCAGTTTTTGAACATATAGCAGGCTGCATCATGGGATGTGTAAAATTACCAGTGTTATGCAATGCACCCTTTAATATGACAAAAAAACAAAAGCATGAAATGGGTATATTAGTATCTGAATATTAATTTTTATCCAGTCATCTTCATAAGGAGTTTGAAACCATCCAATAATCTAGTCAGGTTTAATAATAGTTCCAATCTCTCCTACTCAAATTTACCTGGATCTCAGTCTGCTGAATTCAGTGGGATATAGTTTCAAGCAAACTCCCATTGGAGTACCTGATAGCTATGCAAAGAATTTGCTAAACTGTATTGATATACCATAGTGCCTATAGCTGCAGCACAGTCACGGGCTACCTGCTCATCCATGTGTTTAGGACACCTGCCACTTTAGGTTGAAAAACAATCCTTTTCCCCAATTTATACTCAGATTGAAAAATTCCACATGTACTGCTTCTCGTTTCTAATGGTAGAGGGGGCAAGAAGTAAAAATTTGCTGCTGTTTCAAGTTGCCCACATCAAATATAATTTCCACTCCTACATCAAGCTTCATTTGCTTGTCTCTACGTATAAGGGAAGCAAGAGTGGTATTATGGTTGAACAGTAAATCTGAAACTGCTACACTTGTTCTTATTTATAGAGTGCATAGCAAGAAGGATAAGGATGATGCATATTTGTAGGATATTTCTTGTGATAAATAGTCTTTCTAACAATTACAGCAACATATCATATGGGGTTCCTTATTTTTTTAACTTTGTACTTTATGCTATTATTCAATTGAGATTTTAAAAAACAATAATATAATCAGAAACACAGAACATGAAGAGTGAAATAAAGCATTTCCTCCTAAAACATTTTTCTACAAAATGTTTTTTTGTTAAATTTCTTAAAATACTTAGAAATTATTTCCTTAAAATATGTACAAATAACATCATGAGCAATTTTTTGAAGGCATGTATGACTTGATACCTCTAAAAAAATATTGGGAGAGAAGTACTTAATATTGTCCTTGTAAACCCACTCTTATACAAACATTTATTTGCAGCACCAGCAAATTTTGTTTTTAGACTCTTTCTTTAAAATTCTACTTCAATTGAAGCTTCTTTCTTTGACTTCATATTTCTACTGTTCAACTAGCTAATCCCTTTTCATCTCTTCTTTTTGATTGATTAGGAGGCAAACAGTCCCAAATCACAAGAAAATCAACAGTTCAAATATATGCCTTGCAACCACAAACTTTTTTTCACTCCTGAGGATGTTATAATTCCTTTAGGAAGGTGTAGGACAAGAGAGGACTCAAACAAATTTTCCTTTGGCATGTCAACCTGAAACTTTTATGTCCTGCAACTTGAGATTTGTTGTTCATAAACTGCAGTTGAAAGGGGTCGAAAAGCTGATTGAATGATTGATGGGCCTTGGGTCAAATAAGTCCTGCAGATGAATCTGGGGAATCTTGAAAGTACACGATACTTCATATTCCTGTCAAGAAACTCTAGAAAATGAAAGTTGAAAGGTTTAGGAAGAAATGAGATAAATGTAATTCAGTGGGGAAAGTTAAAAAAATAATAACTGAAGCTACCATCCTATATACCTCCTGGACAGTGTCCCAGAGGCTATAAAATGAATAAGATCTTTCTATAAAATGAGAAACATGGTTTCAACTTCATAGAGGAAAGGCTAATATTGAATATTTGCCTTTCTGCTAGGCATAACATCTGCTGTTTTCGGCATCTGGAAATTTATAAAATAGAAAGCCTCAAGCACTGATGGGAATAAGGGGAATGTTAATTGAGAAGTCCACATGTTGCCTTGTGCTAATACCAAGGTGTCCAAGGTAAGTTTTTTTTATTGTTTAATTGAGAAAACAGATGTATATAAGTACTATTGCAACCATTCCCGGATATGCCTAATAGAAAAGATTACAATCAACGAGGTCTATTTTTAAAATCATCTTCCTCGAGTCAACAATGGCAAAGTTGTCCAGAGATTTTCTCATGGAACTCAAAAATCAAAATACATTCTGTCAGTAACACAAAACCATGCAGACTTTCTCAAGAAAGTGAGATTTTTAGAGAATGGGAAGTGATGGGCTGCTTCATAAGATTGCAGGAAAGGATTGGTATTCCTTTCAAAAGCCAAAAAATAATACCAATTCTAATTTGCAGTTTTTCTTGTCTGACAATTTATACTCCATGACTTCGGTTTTTCCCTGCTTTTTGAGGGCCTGGTAGAGATCCTGAGGTTTATCAAAGCCTAAGATGTTTCCACTGTTACAATTTTGCCACTGTTTAATCAAAAGGGAACCTCAATATTTTTTTTTTCTTGGCGATCTCAACAAGATTTCAAGATAAATTGTCTGGTCATAATTGTCTGGATTCAGAAGATAAGTACAGTTAGACCTGCAACTGGGAAATTGAGAAAAAATCCCAAAATACAATGGGAAATCAGTTCTGTGTTGATGCAAAGAAGGAAAATCCATGTCCATCTCCATGAAATCACCAAGATTTGAGCTTAACTTCTAAGAGGGTTCACTTTATATCACTAAGCCTATGAATTTCAGTATATGGTTCTCTTATTGATCTTCTCTACCTCCTACTTCATTTCTTTGGATACATACCGGTAATTCTTCTTTTTAAATATTGAATATGACCTGGCTTGGGCTAAGAAGCTAGCAGCCAAAGATGTTGTTCAAAAACTGAAATGATATGAATTGAATCCGATGCTTTATTTAAATCTTTAAATAATATTATATAATCAGTACAGCAAATCCTTAGAGAAAAAGTAGGAAAAGCATTAAATTATGACTAACAAATACTTGGTTCTGGAATACAAGAACTGCAGCATATTTTTAGTATAAACTATTCACCTATAATTAATTTGAGACTGTTCCATATATCCAACAGTGCATAAAAAAATATCATTTGTTAAGAACTGTGATGTAAAGTTTTGACATAAAAAGCCCAAGATCTATTACACTTCTATGCCCCCCAGATCTTTTGAGTGTTTATGAATCTTGAAAATGAATTGTGCAAGTCAAAAAAGTATTCATTTTCCAAAAGATGCAAAATCAAATAATGTATCCATGCCACTGAACGATGCCATATGAAGCAGAATTAAAAGCACAACATGTGTGGGTGTGTAGATTTTAGGTGCTATTTTTAACAGTTGATGTTTCCCATATAGAAAGCAACAATCTTCCAATCCATAAAAGTTTCAAAGTTCTGATTTTACAAAGGAGAAATGTTACATTGAACACATAGAAACCTCAATTTGTCATGCATATGAAGTTCTCCATACATTATTCTAAAAGATATATCTTAATTGAGCAATCTTTTAAATTCTCAAAAACTTGTAACAGCATACATGTGGAGAACCCAAATGAGATTCAGAATGGGGACAATTTACTATAAATAAAGATACCATATCCAAAGCTACAGCAGAGGATAATAATGGAATTGCATGCAATGCATCATTAAAACATCTCTATGTATGTATATAAGTATATGTATAATATGGCTGTTTCTTCTATGGATGGCTTTTTCCCAATTTTTGAGGCAAATTCAATTGAAAGGGTCTTTACATAAGAATCTCTCTAAAGCCTAAGCTCTTTATTGATCTTAATAGTGTGCCAGCTAATGATGGCTTGCAAACATGAGAGGTTCATCGGGCTGTAAGGAAATAGCAAAAACTAAACAAAGTAGAGCTTTAAAGGTCAAAATTATCACTGTCTATTAGATCTAGAAACAAAGAGGTAACTATTACTACTAGTACAAACCAAAGCCAATAAACCTGGAAAATTGCAAGGAGAGCTATACCCCCCCCCCCAGATAATGGCTAGATTTCACTTAAAACAAAACAGTTTGACTCTAGTTCTTCTAGAAGCAGATTAATATGTAGGCAATATTTGGTCCCTTTTATGAATAATGATTATCAGCGTTTCTAGTCATCCTAACAATGACTGACATACAGGCTATGTTCCCCGAGGACAAAAAATTATTATCTCTGAAAAACAATTCAAAACTTCAAGGTTTTGTTATAATGTGAATGGAATATATCAAAAAGGAGTGGCTTCAGGCTGGTGCTGAAGAAAGAAGACATTTCTCAATCTTTCTATTAGGGTTGGTCAAATGACTCTAGGAGGGATGATTTCTCAATCCTAAATCTGCCCACTTTGGACAGTCAAAGAACCTATCAGGCATGCTGGCTGAGAAATTATGGGAAGTGAAGCTTAGCCATCTTAAAGTTAACAAGTTTGAAAAACACTGTTCTAGATTAATAGAATTTCAGTTTCCAAATTTTTCAATGTCTATTCTGCCTGGATAAGTCCACACATCTGAAACATACCCAGATTGGAGAAAGATACATGCGTTTATGAAATGTTAAGGAAAACAATTTTATGTTGGAAGCCTGTAACTTTAATCAGTAATAAACCTGGAGAGAGAGAGGGGGAGAATAATAGGACAAAATAGTGAAGGTAAAAACAATAGGAAACTGAACTGGATGTAAAACCAAGAAACACAGTGATATGTACTTCATTTATGGAAATATTATTCTTAGAGTAGATCCAGTCCTATTTGATAATAAAATGACATACTGTTGTCCTTTCAACATACAAGGTAGAAGAATATATTTCTTGTTCATTTCTATTCATTATTTGCAGTAAACACAGCATCCTGCAGTCAGAGCATCACTTATCATAAATACTGATCATTTATCATTTATCATCAAGCAGAATATCAGACAGACGTGGTAGGAGGAAAATAGGTGGGGGGAAATTCACTACAAAAATCCCTGGTTTATTAAAATTGCATTAGCCATCTCTTCCATTCATATTTTACAGTTTTTCCATTCATGTTTTTGTAGGTTTCTTGTTTTTACTGCTGTTGTTCACATGGGCAACATGGAAAAATGATTCACTACACTAGAGAACAAGGCCATCTGTCTCTTTTCAGCAAGAGTACATACAGTGTACTGGTTCTGGAGATATGCCAACAATGGACTCCACAGAAAAAGAACAAGAAGGCCTCTTGGTGTGGCCTGTTGTTTGATTTAAACATATTTTAGGTGTTCTATTTATTACTATTACTTTTTGCTCTCTGGTGAGTACTAGCATCACTGCTCTGCTGCATTCATCCTGAAACTGAGAATTCATCTTAAGCATGTTAGGAAAGAGAGTTCCTCCCCTACATAGCACAAACTCAGGTAGTGAAACTACTTAGTGGAAGACTTTATTTGCCACTGTTCCAAATTTCCTCCATTTAGTCCTTTACTGCAAATGGAGAGTCGGGATGACCCGCTTGGGGGTCGGGCGGAGGATTTCAGCTGCTATCTGCAGGAGAAGATCGATGGGATTCAGAGCGGCTTGGACTCTGGTTGGATTAGCACAGATGGGGTGACAGAGGCAAGTCTTGAGAGTGTCAGCTGGGAAGAGTTTGATGCTATGACTCCCGAGGACCTGGACAGGAT
>JANHFO010003893.1:26457-42466 GCA_032468095.1 Pareas carinatus
CTGATTGGAAAGAAAAAAACAAAAAAAGAAAAAGGAGAAAAGAAAATTCATAAATATACATATAAAAAGTCAGGAAGCAACACATAAATATATAAAGCTTCTCTTGAAAAGAATACATGGAATCTTCATGTATATTTTGAATTTTACTTTCTCCCATACCTTATACAAAGCATTTCGTACAAAATGGTTTGTATTATATCTATTTGTCTTATGTTTACCAAACCACAAATAAGAATGCCATCCTTGTAGTAAATTGTACCCTTCCAAATATAATACCCTTTTATTTCTTAAAGTTATCCATTCTTTAATCCATGTCAACGCGGATGCTTGATAATATTAATTCCAATCTGGTAAGTCCAGATCTCCTCTTCTCTTATTATCTTGTAACAATTTTAGCTTTATCCTTGCTTTTTTCCTTTGCCAGACAATTTTTTTTATTAACATATTCAATTCATCAAAAAATTTCTTTCCCGAGTTTATTGGTACTGTCTGGAAAAGGAATAAAATCTTTGGTAAAATATTCATTTTAACTGTAGCAATTTTTCCTAACAGCGATAGTTGCAAATTTCTCCTTCTTTCTAAGTCTGCCTTGATTCGAATTAACAATGTATCATAATTATTTTCCTTCAATGTTGGACATCTAGCTGTTATATATATTCCTAAATATTTTACCTTCTTTACCAATTGGAGTTCCATGTTCTGTTTTAATTTCTTTTTGTTTTTCAGTCATATTCTTAACAATAACTTTAGTTTTTTCTTTATTAATTTTTAATCCATCTACCTCTCCATATTCCTCTATTTTTTCATCAGTTTTGGTATTGTATCTATGGTTCTTCCACAATAAACATTAAGTCATCTGCAAAGGCCTGTAGTTTATATATTTCATTTTTAACCTTCAATCCTTTAATTTGTGCATCATTTCTCACATTTCTTTTCAGTATTTCTAATGTCAAGATAAATAATAATGGAGACATCAGACAGCCTTGTCTCGTGCCTCTTTTAATTTCAAATTTGTCTATTAACTCTCCATTAATTATTATCTTGACTGATTGTTTAGCATATATACAGTAACCTTAATCATTTGTATAAACTTCTGTCCAAAATCCATTATTTCTAACTGTTGAAATAAAAATTCCCAAGAAAGATTATCAAAAGCCTCTTGTGCATCCAGGAAGACCAAAGCTAATTGGCTTCCGGGATGCATTTCATAATATTCCAACACATCCAATATCATTCTTAAATTGTTCTTTATCTGCCTCCTGGGTAGAAATCCATTTTGATCTTCATGTATAAAGTCCTTCAAGACTGTCTTTAGTCTCTCTCCCATTATTGATGTAAAAATTTTATAATTCACATTTAATAAGGATATTGGATGATAATTTTTTATCTGTGCCAAATCCGTCTCTCCTTTAGGAATCAAAGCCACATTAGCTTCCAAACATGTTTTAGGTATTTTGTAATCCATTAATAGCTCATTGTAAAGTTCCTCCAGTGGTCCTATTCATAGTTCTTGCAATATTCCGTATACTTCTGCTGGTAAACCATTCGGTCCAGGTATTTTCGCCTTCTTTTGTCTTTTTATTGCCTCAATAATTTCTGTCATTTCTATTTTTCCGTTTAATGTTTTACGGTGTTCTTCAGAAATTTGTGGTATTTTACTGTTCTCTAAGTATAGTCTTATCTTATCTGAATCAGTTTTTTCTACATTATATAACTTTGCGTAGTAGTCTCTTACTATTTTTCTCCTGCGTCGTTTCTTAATTTATATATGTTTCTTTTTTCTCTTTGTTTTTTAAGTCTGTATGCTAACTATCACCCTGATTTATTTGCACTTTCAAAGAAGTTCTTAGTTGTTGGGCCACTTTTTCTGTCTCCAATAGGTTTAGTTCATGGCTATGCCTCTCTATCCTTCTTTTTAATTCTTTCTTATCTGAATCTTTTTGTAGTTTAAATTCCAGAATTTTTATTTCTTCCCTTAAACTTTTATATTTCTGTTGTTTTTGTCTATTCTTTTTTGCCATATAAGTCGTAGCAAGTCCTCTAAAAACAGCTTTAGCTGCATCCCATGTGTTTTGTAGCGATGTATCCTTTTTATTTTCTTTAAAATAATATCCCATCTCAGTTTTTACAAAGTTTGTAAAGTTTTCCTGTTGCAAAATGGTACAATCCAATCTCCATCTTGGCTTCTTTTTCACGCCTTTCCATTTGGCTATCACAGGGTTGTGATCAACCCAAGTATTTATATCAATTTCCACTTCCTGTATCATAGTCCTCATCTCTGCAGTCATCAAAATCATGTCTATTCTTGACCATGATTGATGTCTATTTGAATAGAATGTAAATTGCTTTTTGTCCATGTTAGTTTCTCTTCAAGCGTCTTTTAAACCTATTTTTTCTGTCATTGTAAAAAAAGCTTTTTAGTAATATTTTTCTGGTTCTGGTTGTGAACTGTCCCGATCCACCAGATGTCAAAGCGGCTTAAATCGGAGCTCTCTGATCGCCGTTTTCAGCGCTGCGCCGGCTGCTGAAAGCCTCAAAAGGCACACACTTTTAAGTGATCTTCCTTCTCATAAAGTATGCTAGTTGTTAGATTCTTGCAGCAAGGAAAAAGACAGGAGTAAAACAGTAACTCTTTATTGCAACAGTAACAGCAATCCTGCAACAACTCAACTCACTTGTTTAACTCGCTCCATTTAAATAGGAGCACTCAAAACTGAAACCTCCAAAAACAAGCAGAATCACCAGCCGCCAGACTGTCTGCTGCCCAGGAATGGGGAAACAAGGCAGATTAATTCACCAAACAGCCTGACCAGCCAGACTTGTCTGGTTCTACACCCATCCTTCCAGAGATGAAGCAGTCCTAGAGCGAAAATACTGCTTTAAATAATTTGGTCGATGACAATGCTGGCTGAACCTGTGCAGTTCAGAAGTCGGTGGAGCAGCCAGCTGAGAAGATGGACCCATTGAAGCTGCCAGGACTTCTGAAGGAAGCTACAGTATGGTGCTGAGTCCAAAACCCACAGAATTTGAGGATAAGTTACTGATGCCCTGCACTGGAAGGAGCCGCTCCCTGGTGAGTCTGCGTCTTCCTCTAGTTCGTAGTACCCTGAGGAGGAATTTAAATCTTTATTACTGTCAGCCATGGTTTGAGCATCCGAGAGGCTAAACTGTGATCCCCTCAGCTGGTCTAGATGTCTCTGCCAGAGCTGCCCATCTTCCAGCCTAACTAAATAAGAACAGGAACCAGAGTTTAACTCAATCTTACCTGCTACCCATTTCAACCCAGAGGCATAGTTTCTTGCCCACACGGAATCTGCCCACATTAAAACTCCTGGGCAACCCCATAGGCTGATTCAGAGTCCCAGGTGCATAGTCCGGGTGTAAACGGCCTAAAATAGACCGCAGTTTCCGCCCAAACAAGATTTAGACGGGCTTTTCCCTGTGTTCTTACTAGGTGTTAAGTGTTGCCAGAGTAAGAATTTCTCCACTCTGCTTTGCCAATCACATCAGCCCAACCTGCTGAGTGTCTCTTTAGCTGTTCTGACAGCCCATTCAGCAATGCCATTGGAATTAGGGTGGAATGATGCAATTAATGCATGACAGATGCCAAGGGATGCCTCATAGTCTTGAAACTGCGTGGCAGTAAATTGCAGACCATTATCCATTACAAATGTCTAGTAACCCATGTGTAACAAACATACTTTGGAGGCATTTGGTAACTTCAGGGGCCTTGATGTCTGACATTAGGGGCACTTCCATCCATTTAGGAAAAGCATCAACCACTATTAAAAACATCTGTCTGTGAAATGGACCAGAAAAATCTAAATAGAGATGGGACCAAGTGGCTCTGGGTCGCTTCCATTTCTGTGTTGGTATACGTGCTGGGGCTGGCCTAGACTGTTGACAGAAAGAACAGCTGGCTACCAGCTGTTCAATATCCTTATCCATTGACGGCCACCGGACAAAACTTCCGGCTAGGGATTTCATTTTTACTATGCCAGGATGGCATTCATGTAGAGTGCCTAAAATGCGTGTTTGTAGTTCCATGGGGATCACTACCCTGTCACCCCACAACAGGCAGACTCCTTGCACTGCTAGTTCCTCCCTGCATGCCCAAAAGGTTGCAAGAGAAGACTGGCTCAACGTCAACCATCCCACTCGGTCATTTAGCAAAGAAGGACTCCTGGCCATTTGTTTTGCCACTTTACTGATGCTTGAATGGTTATAGAAGTAGTGTAAGCTGAATGTGAGGTTTTCCTGCGCAAACAACCCTAAGGGAAGTTTCTTCTTCTCCCCCCCCCACGCCATCCCCCAGTTATCTGCAAATGTCCAATCAGGTGTTTGGATATTGTTCAGGAACAGGTGCTCAGTTCCCAGCTCTGCATATCATAAATGACCTTGGATAACTGGAGCTTTTCACACAAGCTGAGTTAGACTTCCATTAATCCCCCCTCCCGCTTTCTTCACATTCCAATCCTTCCCTCTCTCCCTCCTCTTCCCTCCCCTCACTAATATCTGGCTGTCAGTTCATGAAGCTTGGATAGGTGAGGTGCAGCCATAACACCCAAATTCAGTGGGCTTCCATGCCTGAAGGTGAACATTAAACTGGATTTTTCCAGTCCTAGCCCCTTCACCACCATACCACACTAGTTGCTATCTGAATATCTAATGGTGGATGCTGTGTATCAAATACTGTCTGGTATTTGCTCTCTGGCAAAACAACTGAAAATGAAATTTCAGCTGCTAAACATGACCATGTCTGGTGATTTATCAATTAGCCCAAGAACACATCTTGAGAACCTTGCGTATCCGATATGATTAAATCCTGACAAAGTTGTTACATTCTACATTGTCAAATGTGTTTTTCCCTATTGTAAAAATTTGGGATGTGAATGTCAATGTTAATTATTGTCTAACCACAGAATACCTATATGTCTAACCACTGCCTATATAATATTCACTATCAAAATTGAAGGCCTTTAAGGAAAAATAATATGGGATGAATTAATTTCAGTTTTCATACTGACAAAGCATTTAGCAGTTGGCAGTAGGAGATTTTGTATTTGACATGTAGCTATTCAGGCTTTCCAGTGACATAACTGAGCTAAACCTGCAGTTCAAATTCATAATGTGGACAGAAATTAGAAATGCTGATTTTTATCTCGCTCTCAAAAGTGCTTAATCTTCAAATAAATATAGGTAATAAGTAAGACACTGAGCTAGTTTCTTGTTTTAAACCTACAATAAATATTCCATTATTCAGTCAAATAATGTTATTCAGGCAAGGCAATATAATTTATTAAATGCAGCAGTGATTTTGCTTGTAAGGATATTATCTTTCCATCATAGCTCTGTTCAAAGGTATGGACACTGATAAAAAAATGCAAGTCACCACATTACGGAAAGGGGCTAATCCAACACTTGGACAAGAAGCATTCAATCAGCTGTTTGCACTTGGTACCTGAAATCAGTAACAGCAAAGCAGAAACATCACTGAGATGTCATAAGTGTGGGATGACAGGCCTTTGTACTGATTTATTTTTAGCACAAGTGGATAGAATAGCACAGAGGAAAGCATACAAGCTATAAATATCAAGTCTGTTGCAATATCAGCTACCAATGAGTGATGAGTACTTTAGGAAAACTTGCTGCCTTGGTGATGATGTTAATTAATGCACGTTTCTTCAGTACTGGGAATTAGCCAGGAGTAACAAAACTTTAGAAATGGACATTTTAAACTTTCTGCTTAGAATATTGATAGACATTGTTGGATAGTCTTTTTCAAAGTTGGAAATGTTTCCCCTCCCCACTCACCAATATTGTATTGTTACTTTAGAACAAATGTTTATGTCATTCACGTTTAAGAATGAACAAATCTATGAGGCTATTTTTCTTTTAGTATCCCCAAAGGGTTCTAGGGTTTATTTTTATGCGTGTGTGAGACTGGAATCCAGGTCCATTGAAGCTTGAGGGTTATCAGATGCTCTATCTTGTGATTTAAAGATTTCTAACCGGAGATGTTTATCTTGACAAAAATATATATCTTATAATGAAGCATTAAAAAATCAAGGACAAGTTGTTGAAATTTTAAAAGGCTATATTTAGGGCAATAAGGTTATGATGCCTACTTAAGGTCTTCTAGTCCAGTGGCACCTCAACCTTTTGGGGACCAGGGCCCGGTTCCATGGAGAAAGGTTTTTCTACAGACCGGAGGGGGTGTGGTTTTGCATGCTGCTTGCATCAGGCCAATAGGGCTTGTCTTGTCTGCCTGGACCAGTTGCTAGCATGCCGGTCCATGGACCAGTGGTTGGAAACCCCTGCACTAGATAATGTATAGGAATTCATGTCTTCTTGATCAGACAAGATGGTAAACCCAGCCAAACAAAAGGAGTGGAAGAAGAAAAGAAACTTCAATGCTCTAGCTATGTGTTTGTCTTTGGTTAGGCTTTGAAAGAATGTGAGAACAAGCCGTAGACCCTGGGAGATACCAAGTCCTGGGATGGTGTCAGAATGTATGCAGAACTGCTGGAATGAAAGTGTAGAAAACACTGCTTGAATCCTAATGAGTTGAGCATCTCCTAATGTGTCCTCATTTCTGGCAAATATGTTCAGAACAGTAACTTGTGAATTACAGTTAATATGAATCATAATCCATGTAAGATCTGTTGTGTAATCTTACACAGACACTTATTTCTGATTACAGATGCATAAGATGGAGTGATTAGTTTGATTCCAGACCCTTCAGTAATGTTTATTGTACTAATTTATTGGTATCACACCTTTATTATAATTTTTTACAAATAACTCAAGGTAGTGAACATATCCAACGCATCTTCCTCCTGCTATTTTCCACACAACAGCAACCTGTGAAGTGAGTTCGGCCGAGAGAGATTGACTGGCCCAAGGTCACTCACCCAGCTTTCATGTCTGAGGGAGGACTAGAACTCAAGGTCTCCTGGTTTCTAGCTTGGCGCTTTAACCACTAGATCAAACTGGCCCTCACCTATTTAGATCGTGGTGACCCTGTCTCAAAAACCTAAGCAGGGTCAGACTTGGTTGACGCTTGAATGGAGGGTCAGAGGGCGCCTCGTGGGTTTTAAATGTTTTAGTCATTTTAATCTGATGGAAATTATCTTATCATCCTCCCATCTTTTTATGTAGGCCATATGTAAATGTAGTTTTTAAGGTTGTTTTTATCATGTTTTTTGTGTTATGTATTGTATGTTTTATTAGGCCTGAGTCCTGCGGGAGAAGGGTGGGGTATAAATTCAAATAAACTAAACTAAACTAAACTATATCTTGTGCCAAAAAGAGGCTCCATAATCCATATGTTTTGGAGCCATTCATCATACTTGTTATTGAAAAAACTAGCCTTCTTGTAAGCGGCCATCACCTTCACTTCCTTCATTCTTGCACTGCCATAAATGGGGAGAAGAAGGAATTTGGGTTGGGATGTGTTCTGGAGGGTCTTTGGGGTTTATAACATTATTTGATATAGGGTTAGAGTATTGTGAGAGGAGTGATGGACTTCTGTTGGAATGCAGACTGGTGTCTGGAACGGAGACCCATTATCTGCTGCACTCAAGGATGCCGACTAGAAGTTTTGTTTCTGCGTCAACCATTCCGTTATGGTTTCCAAAACAATGGATGCTATCCTGATTGGCCAGGGGTGGGCTGGAGGGTGAGGGACTTGCTTTCAATCTTTTTGCACAGTTTTGCCAGAGCTTGCTTTGCTTCGCCGTTATCCACTTCTCAGTAAAAGTGCCTTCTCTAACTATCATGGAGTATGGGTTGCTCATTCCTGAGGGAATTGGAGCCAGTCTGACATTAAGCAAGCTCTGCATTAAACAGCCATCTAGGAGACTGATGTCTACTGAGGGAACTGAGCAAAAGATGTTCAGCCAGAATAGCAACCCAGAGGAAGCAGGAGCAGCGGCAGCCTGACAGTGTCAGTGACTCTGATGAAACCCGGCCAGCAGAAAGAAGCAGCTGGCCAACTTGAAGTCAGAATAGATGAATATGAGCTTCGAAAGCCAAGGTGGTCTTTCACCCTAGCTTTCCCTATTTTTAGTTTTCTGAATAGTGAATGAACAGAACTTTAGTCAGAAATGCTGTAATGATTCATAATACTAACAATGATTTTCATTGCTGGATAATAAATATAGGCTATAAAATCTAAAGGAGTAGAACAGCCAAATAAATTATAGGTACCGTATTTCCCCGAAAATAAGACACTGTCTTATATTAATTTCTGCTCCTAAAGGAGCGCTAGGTCTTATTACAAAATGGGAAGAGTTATATGAAATAAAATGATACATTTATGAATATTGATATAATTAAATTTAAAATTTAAAATTTCATTCTATTTAATGATCAAGTATAAGAATTAAAATGTTATATAGAATAGAACTTTTTAAAACTGTTTGGATATTGAGTAGGCTCAATCTGAATAATCCAAATGAATGCAATGCAAGTTTTAGAATTTTATTGCTAGATTTAAGATATCAGATTAAGAATATTGAAATAATTTTAAAAAATCTGTTATGCCAAGGTTGTAAAGATTGAGAAATTAAAGGATATGATAATGGGATGGTTAAGATTGAATTCTAAGATGAAAAGGCTTAAAATGGACTTAAATGTTGATGAAAAATTTATAACTTTGTTATATTGTAGTGATATGGAATTGATAAATGTATTATGAGATATTGAAATTGGATAAATAAAAGATATTTTAAATAAATGTAATTTTAAATCTAGAATTCTACCAGTAAATCAGGATAGGAGCTTAAATAACCATTAGTATAAATTGAAAGATTGACAAGATAAGGAGATAAAATTAAGATTTTTAAGGATGTTAAAATATAATATTATTTAAATGATTTAATATGTTTAGAATTGTTAACCTGTTATCATTGTAGTGTGTTACTTACTGTGATTTCCCAAAAATAAGACACTGTCTTATATTAATTTTTTCTCCCAATGGGGTGCTAGGTCTTATTTTTGGGAGGGTGCCTTACTTTCGGGGAAACATGGTAGATCGTCCACCCCCACTCCCAAATAACACCTCCCCCCTGGGCGGCTTCTTACGTGATTGAGCGGGGTGCAGAAAAATGGGGTGGGCTGAAAACTGCAGCACTTTGAATTCGCACGCTTGCAGACAGCTGAGCTTTGGGTAGCCGGCAAGCGCACGAATTTGGAGCATCCCAGCTGGCTGCAAGCAGGCAAATTCGGACCGCTGCAGTTTTCAGTCTGCCCCATATCTCTGCACCCTGCTCAATCAGGTAAGGAGCTGTCCAGGGGGGAGGTGTTATTTGGGAGTGGGGGTGGGTGATCTACCAAGTTTCCCAGAAAATAAGGCATCCCCCGAAAATAATATTTTCAGGGAGGTCTTATTTTTGGGGAATACCTTATATTCTTCCGAGAGGCAAAAATGTAAGTAGGTCTTATTTTGGGGAAAACACGGTATGTTATATAGTAAATGTACAATAGTCTTTGAAGGATTTATATTACTCAGACACAGTATACATGATTTAAAAAGGACTGAAAGATGTGTCCCTCCCCACAAAATATTCCCTGAAAGAAACCCAACCCTCTTCACAATATTATACACTATTTAATGCTTGTTTAGGGAAGTCATAGTTTGAACTTTGCACAATACGGTCATTAAAGAGCTGGAGTAAGGAGACAAAGAGAGAGCCTCGATTTGTCAATTAACAGGGGGGAAAGGTTCAGATAAATCTCTTTATACTTATATGTGGGTGTGGGTATATTACAATTGCAGCTAGTCCCAATGTAATTTTGAAATTTTAAACTGAGTATGTAATAAGCAGACAATTGAATAGACAATTTTTAATTAAGCCACAGACTTTGTGTAGCCTTAATTAAGCTACAGAAATTGTTCTCAGTTTTATCTAATAAAATATTTGGGAGGAAGGAGCTGTGTTTCAAACCTGTCAAACTTTCCATATTCTACAGATCTGTATCAAGGGCTGTGCAGCCTTGAGTTGACAAAGCCTTAATGCAGGCAAGAAAGTTTGAATTTGAAATATACCAGCACTAGATAAGGATGATGAAAGGGCTACCAGAAGCATCACACATCAGAGACCACCTGACAGGATATTTGCATCCTTCACAGATAATGGAAAGGCAGAATTTATAAGAGTGGGTGCTTCAGTTTGGACATCTTTCTCTCTCTCTTTTCCTGAGGACATTTAGGTCATTATTAATAAAGATCTATTAGACGTATTGATTCCCACTGTCTGCTTTTGGCAGCTGGTTAGATGATCCTCTTTCCCTTGCTTCCATAAATAGTGCTGCTTGAGTCCTTTGGTATGAATAAGCAACAGACACATTATTTAGGAGCTGGCTTTGTTAAGCTGTGTCATCTCTTATTAAAAGCAAGTCCCAGCAAATGAATGTTGAGGTCTCTGCCCTGCCAAAGATTCAATGGCTGATGCCAATCCTCATCAAAGCAACCTATGACTCCTCATCACATTTTTCCTCATTAGAGGTCTGCTTGATTGGTAGGCTTTATAAAAATGATTTATATTTTTATCCTAATCCAGTTACAACACAAACGTCCATAGGTAGGTATCTACTAGACCAGAAATGAGTGGTGGGCTAATTCTCCATGGTGTAAATAATTAACAAGGTGGGGAAAAGATGTTCCATTGGCTTCTTTTGAACTTTGAGGCAAAAGTTTTCATTTTCAAGGATTCTCTGGGCGACCTCCGTCATTGTAGCTCAATATTGAGAGAAATACTAATTAGATTTGACATTGTAATTGGAGAATGATGAATATCCTCTAAACTTTCTCTAAGCTGTTCACAAATGACTGATTATATAGGATTATTAATCTACTGTAGCCTCTAGGTATCCTGTGAATATCGTCTTACATGCAGGTTAAACAATGTAAAAAATTTCCATCTTTATTTTTATTCACATTATGGTTGTTACTAATTAGAATAATTTATTTAGAGGTGGAAATGGATTTTTTCCTCCCTAAAAGCAGTAGAAATGGTTGTGGGGGAGGAAAAAAATGAATGTGAACAACTGCAGGCAAATATCCATCGTTCATAGTGAATTTCACCTGTTTTCTGTACATCTTTCTTAAAAACGACACATTTCTGCAGTCTCAATGTATGTGAGTCATCTTGATTACCACTAATTCATGAATAGGCAGTGAGTTACATCCACTAACTAAATAAAAGATAACAAGGAGTGTGAAGACAAAAATTGCTTATTTGCTTAGACCATTTTGTTCTTCATTATGATGAGGACCTCAAGAACGATACACCTGATTCTATCTATGGTATGAGATTTTGAATAAATATGTCAGCCAGTGAATCATTCCTATCAAACCTAGTACCAGTTTACGTTCTCAACTAAGAAAAAGTGTTTACAATAATATCATTGACTAACAATTTTTTTCAGAAGTTTTGCTTCCTGAAAAAACATTTGATTATCAAACTGAACACAAATAATATAATAAATAAGTCACCCAGAACTGCTTTGAAATGAGATGAGTGATAAGTAAATTTAATAAATAAATACATTTAGAATGACTGTATCATGTAAGAATCTTGAAAAATACAAAATTGATTTTTAATTATTATATTTAATTGAAAAATGTTTCCGATATGCTGCATGAGTTCAACAGGGCCAAAAGGGTTTTGCTGCTGAATTTCATTGGTGCTTAGTGTCCAATTCATCTCTCTGTAGTGTCCAATAATAGATAGATAGCATTGATGGATTCCAGTTGCCCTGATACCATTTTTCCATTTTGACAATGTCCTGGTGAAAATTTCACCATATTCATCATTGACTAAACCTAGATTTTCAGGGGAAAACATTCAAGTGTGACTGTAGAAAATGAATTTTCAGTGAAATGTTGAATTTCATGATCCTGTATACTGTAAGAAGTTTGTCAACCAGATGAATTTAGTTTGGTGCTCTGTAGTTGCCCAGAAAATTCTCCCTGACATCTTTGAATTCTTTCCAGGCTATTTTTTCTGGTCCCACTAACAGATCTTCGAACCGCTTGTCATTGGTGGCATATCAGATGTGCCGAAGAACCAAATTCTTTTGGAGTGGCCATTTCTTTTTTAATTAACATGACTGTCATGCATGGCTATCCAATATGTAACAATAGTCCTTGGTATATTTGACCTGCACTCCAAACAGAAGAAGCCCTACTTTTAGATCTCCACAAATCTTTTGATTGCACTTGATTTAGTGGAACTGTACTTCAACAACAGTTCCAGTTTTTGTATGTTTCTTTCATGTGAGCAGTGTAGCCAACAGGTATGAATGGTGTACATTGTCACTGTGTAAAAACAGAAAATTTCTATAAAACTGTAAGTGGTAGATGAAATTTATTTTCATGCTTAGAAGCCAAAAATCTATAAGACACACCCCAAAGTGTTCAGGAAGCAAAAAATCTTGTTGTCCAGTGTTTACTTTAGTGGGAATGAGTGAACCAAACTCTTAACTGAGTAATAAGTAATTTTTAGACACAGGGTTTATATTAATATTATTAATTATTGGATGTTCTGCATAACATGAAACTACCTTTATAAAATCAAATGGAGTGATTCCCATAGATCAGAGGTCTCCAAACTGTGTCCCTTTAAGGCTTGTGGACTTCAACTCCCAGAATTCCCCAACCAGTCATGCCTGGCTGAGGAATTCTAGGAGTTGAAGTCCACTAGCCTTAAAGGGACCAAGTTTGGAGACCTCTGCAATAGATCACTAAAAATTTGTAGCCATGTCTGAAACTCTATAGACAAGTGAATCAAAAATCCTGGTTTGTTTGCTTTAAATTCTATTAGAAATGGTCTGTAACTGATAAAAAAGAAATGCACTTTACTCAGACTGACTATAGCAATTATACTATTTACTAGTGAAATATGAAACTTACACACATTTAGAAGCTATGGAGTAAAGTACAACATGCACACCAGAACTCTTAATTGTAGAATACTCAGGAGTATTACAAATTTATTAGAGAAGTTACACAGTTTGCTATAAATCTTAAATAAATATCATAATTTAATTTATCCATAAATGTATATATTCATAAACTGTGATAACAAAGTTGAACACATTAAAATAAATATATTTAAAAGGGGGGAAGAGACTTTTCAAATAAATTGGTGTTATACATGAAAATCAAAAAAGTAATTTGTAAAATATGCCAGTATCATATTCTATTCATTGCTTTTGAATAATGCTTTCATCAGAAACCAAAAAGAAAAATGGAAAATTAGTGAGATACAAGAGATCAATTTAACAAAAGCTGAGTTGTAATTCAAGATGGCCACAGTTGTAGCTGTTGGCATTTGCTGTTTCAGGGATTCTACAAATTGATTTCTATTGAAATACGTCTTAGCCTTTTATTTCTGTATTTTTAAGGTTGATAGATGCTTCAAAAAAGAGATTGACACTTTCAAGAGTGAGCATGATTGTAAATATAATATATTACACCTTAAAGAGAACTTTATTTTACATCCCATCAGATAGTTGCAACCAGAGTATGATCATAGAATGACTAATGGACTGTGAAAGAGAGACAGACAGACAGACAGGCAGACAGGCAGACAGGCAGACAGGCAGACAGGCAGATAGACAGACAGAGAACAGAAGTAATTGGTTATTCTAGTATTGTTCTAAGTAATTAGGATATATAATATTCCAGGGAGTATAAAGCCCAGGGAAGACAGCATCATATAATGTAAAAGACTAAAACTGCAAACGTGATAAGATTCATGCTTTCAGAAATAAGTCATCTCAACTGGATTTCACAGCACATGATGGATTGCATAAATCTGGGGGCTGAGAGCCATTCTCAGTCATCCAGCAGCACATCGGAGAGTACTTATTAAAGTGAAGGGGAATAGGGAAACATTAAATGTTCTTGAATTTCAGTGTAATAAATGTGAATGGAGGTGTGATGGCTCAGTGTTTAAGGACAGAGATGACAGCCCACATTTGAGACCTGAGTACCACGCAATGAGGTGAGCTCCCATTGCTTGCTTAAACTCCTGCTCACCTAGCAGTTCAAAAGCATGCAGATTCAAGTAGATTAATAGATACCGCCTCTATGGGAAGGTAGCAGCAGTCTGTGTGCCTTTGGCATATAGCCACACTGACCACGTGACCACAGAAATTGTTTTTGGACAATGCTAGCTCCCTTTGCCAAGAAACAGAAATAAGCATCATGCTCTTGATTTGGGCACAACTGGACAGGGAAAACTTTACTTTAACTGTCAATTAATTGAATAAAGCCAAAACAAAAACAAAAGCTTATCTGTGTAGTTAAAGGTTTCCTTCTTTTCATACCTAAAGTTATGTATTCTTCACCTACTTTTGATGGAGCTCCCAGCCTGGATTTGACAGGCAACTACTCTTGGGTTACAAATAATATTACTTAGCATCTCCCCAGATGATTGTTTTGAGTGACTTGATTTCCCATAAGTATCAGCTCTTATTGTCTCTTGGTTTAATTAAAAACTGGTTTGCATCCTTCTGACAACCATAATTAATCTTTTGGACAGAAAAAAAATGGGGGTGTAATATATAAAGCTTAATGGACATTCTGCTTAGTTATCACCCTAAAGTAGTTGAAGCCTGAGCAGGCCTAGACTCCCTGTCTCCAGGGGTCTTTAGCGCAGGAAAATGGTTATTGCCCATTGGCTACTGCCTAGGGGCCGTTTTGGATATAAGGCTGTTGCGCGGCAGTTTTTGCTGCTTCTGCATAATACTGCTTGTTGACTAGCATGTGTTTGTCTGCAATAAATCTGTTCTTGTTGATACCAATTGATTCTTCAATGCCTAATGGACCGAGAACACAACAGGGGATGGTGGAACATGTAGTAAACCTTTTGGTGCATTTTGTTCCTACATCTTGTGGCAATTGTCAATGTTTTCCAAACACAGGTCATTCATGACCTTGTTTGAGGAAGCCCACAGGACAGGAAATTACACGAAGAGGAAAATAGCAAGGTGCAAAGGTCCTCCATATAGAAAGCTGTTAGATTACATCTTTGCAGTGGTGCATTTGTTTTCTAGAGATACGTTTTACATTGTATTGAGTTTTTTTATATAGTTATGGAATCTTAGGAGTCTATCAAGTACAGGATATTGGTTAGTAATAATAATAGCAAGAAGAGCCTGTTAAGATGGGGGTCAAGGAAATGAGTGTGTTATCAAGCTTCCACCCTGGCCATAATCTCACATAAAGAATCTAGTTAAATATAGTTTATTTGAACAATTGTTTATTTGAACAACGATGGTTTACTGTTGTAGTCAGTAAGGTTGCTCAGGCAGTGCTATGAAAGCAACAAAATGTGTCCCTCAATCCCCTCCCCAAATCACAGTGGAATAGCATATACTTTGCATTAAAACCCCTACCTGAAAAAGTTGTTTTTCAGACAGAAATACTTTGTGTTCTTCAAAAGTAATTTGATTAAGGGTGCACAATTGAATATAAAAATGGTTTGTCAGCATGCAACAATATTAATCTCACTTTAATATGGTGGTATAAATCGACCTTAACAAGCTGATGCAGCTTGTCATACAAATTGGCGTATAAATGCTGATTCAGAAACCAGAAGACTTTTTATTATTTTGACTAATGGCTACTAATTTGAGGTAGTTGTCCTCTTGATCTTTTATTATATATCAACATGTCAGTTCTGCTCCACTGTATTCATATCTTCACTCATGTGAACATTATTGTGTCTATTTATAAAGCTCCCTAAAATTTTCTGGCATTTCTATAAATTCATAGCAAATGTATAATATTTATGCTCCTCTTGTGATAATAATGTATGTATGAGATTCTGCTAATGTATAGCAAAATAGGATCCTATTGACCTTGCTTGCTAAGTTAACAGGAGCTGAAAGCATGAATACATTTAAGGAATCTCTCAGCAATATCCTCCCAGACGCTGACGGGTTGTGTGTTTGTGTGTGTGTGTGTGTGTGTGTGTGTGTGAGAGAGAGAGAG
>JANHFO010003893.1:85215-99339 GCA_032468095.1 Pareas carinatus
AGAGAGTGCCTGGATTTGGGGAGACATTGCATTTCCGCCCCAGGCACTTCAAACAGCCCAAAACTGAGCCACAGCAATGCGTGACCGGGTCAGCTAGTCAATTATAAAATTGGAGTCACTACTTTTTATTGACCCTTTGTATATATTGTATGTATTCGTTTGTGTGTGTGTTGCAATTTCAAAAGATATGTGTATATATAGGTCTGTGCACAGATGCATATGCATAAAGAAGACAAATAAATGGAAATAAGGAATCAGGAGCCTGAAATCTGATATAAGAAGTAATATTCCATTGAAGTACAGATGAATTTAAAGATTTTTTAATTTTAATCTGCTGTAAGATGGATGCATATCTAAAAGGAGATTTAAACAAACATAACTTAGGAAGACAGAACAAAAGCAATCACCAAGCCGCCTTGTAAGGCCTGGTTCCGAACAGTACCTGCATATTAAGGCTACAAAGTGGAAGAAGAGACAAAAAAACCTTTAAGGTTATTCATCATCTCTGGTAGCAGCAAGTGACAAGAGTGCAAATGTGAAATAAACTGCCAAACAACCCACACAAAATGTCAATACCATGCCATCCATCTACTCTGACAGGAGAAAAAGTTGCCCTTTGTACATTTCTTGCTTTTTTGCCATGGGGCTGTTATTCTTTAGATGTGGAAAGTATGATGGAACTGTTGTATGATAGGACAAGTGTTGTCAGATCATTTTGTCCCTCAGAAACTCTACCAAACTTCATTATGAAGAATTTCCTTGCTTGCGTTCTGCTCTGTGATTGCACTATATCACTCCATAATGCCTTCTTATTATCTTTCATGGATTAGGACCCATATTTCCAGAAACAATATCACCACCCACATTTTCTAAACAAAGTCAAAGAGGTCAACCAGAAGGTATCCTATTTGGCTAACACTAAATCTGCCTGAAGTTGATTAATGTAAGCAACTTAGCCTATTGAGATGTAAAATGAAGCAGTTTGTATATACTCTCTCCTACCCACTGGCAATCATTTCAAAGTCATTTCTGGCATCCAGCATGATATAGAAATGGGAAAAGTTGGAACTAACCATTTTTCATTTTGAAATGTCTTCTTTAAAGTCAGAAGATACATATTTAATGGTTCACCTGAAGGTAGAATCTTCTATTTTCTTTTGAGACAGTAACTAATTCACAGTGACATTTCAGATTTAAGGTCCAAGAGGCATCAGTACGAAAATGGAGATGCCTAAACTGTGTAGGTGTACCTATAAATTTTGTTTATTTTTAATTTGCTCCAAAATTTCAGAATATTAAAGAGTGAGAGAGAGAAGATAAGGGAGAGAAAAGAGAGAAGATAGACAGACAGGACACTGATATATTTGGAGCTGATTTTCTAAAGGTTCTCATGGGTTATAACCTCAGTTTTGGTGTCCCTGATTAAACATTGATTCTGATTAAAATATAAACATAATTTTAAGATGACAACAATTCTAAAAGTACATAATGAAAAATAATTTCTTTTGTGTGCATGGGAAATCCACTGCTTGCCAGTTCTGAAGAGATCCTTCTTCCTAAGGGATCTTAAATTATGGTGAATAGTGCCAGATCTCTTTCCATCAGAACCTGCTTCTTGATCATCACTGAACCCTTCCAGGTGCTAGTGAAGTTTGCTGTGAAAAAGGGAAAGAATTTAGATTTGCAAAGATCATTTCTATTATGTTCCCATAACAGAGCTGGTCATAACCTATGGAGAATGAGGAAGGATAAACTCTCATTATCTCTTCAACAAAAGAGATGATAAAGGTTCAGACCATATGTGTCGATTACTCTGAGTAGTTGTTAGTCTAATGGGTGACTCTTCTGTGGCAACCTTTGTCAAGAAACTATAGGGAATCTGTTTCCAAGTACTGATAGGACAAAAGAAATTACTCTTCATAAATTCAGGCCAAACTCGACTGCAGACTAATAGTGTAAATATTGCTTCCCTGTGTTCCACTATTGATCTCATAATATTTTTACTGACATTTCCCCTTCTGTTCTTACAGAAACCCTCTATTCTTTTCCTTCATTTTCCTATTGACACAAGAGGGAAGGTTGTTTTTTAAAAAAGAAAAAAAGATGGTTATTTCAGTGGCTCATATACCCTGTTCACAAACAAAAGCCCTCAATGATACCCTTCATCTATCCAGCCACTAAGCCAGTCAAATCTTCTAGCAACTGCATTCAAACTTGTTAAGTGTGACAGCACCAGTCATACAGGCTGGGTCGAAAGGTGAATTTACAGTCCTCCAGATTTTCGATAAAGTTGTGTCTAATATCCCATGAGCCACGGCATAAAGACAGAAGTGGCAAGAGTGTATGACTTCACTAGCCTCTTCTTTATTAGCTTGGAAAGTACCAGTAGGCATTGGTAGGTCTCTGCAGTTAGGATTTAGAAAGTACATTCCGCCTTGGTTGTGTAGCTTGCTTTTTCAGCCAATCATTCTTTCTACTTCTTTTTCTTGGAAAAATAGACAAAACATCTGACCTTTGTTTGTGTGTGTCCTCTGAACAATAGTTCATTTAACTCTTTATAAGGGTGAGTCTGTTTGGATCTAAAGCTAACTCCCTAAGGGTGAAGATTGCTTATTGAATAGAGTGACCCCTTTTTGGTGGTTCTCACTCTATACTAACCCTTTAATGAACCAGTTAAGCGTGTTGTGTAAATAGAAATTTGTACTGAATCCTTTTTTTTTTCAAGTGAATTGTAGTAACTAAAACAGGCATTCTTATTTGGAGACTTTATAAAGAGTCAAAAGACTAAACCTTCAAATAACAAAAACTACTTTTGAAGAAAACTTAGAGAATCAGACCTAATAACGAGAGTCACATGCATTTCAATTCAAAAATTGTTGTTTCTTGATGTTAATTAGAAATAGGGATATATTTTGAAGCATTTAAAATTTATAAAAAAGGATAATTTTTATAATTGTTCTTTTTTTTTTTCTAAGTATCACTTGGAATTTGATTACAAAATTCAAAAGGAAGGCAGGAATAGTTTCTATTAGAAAAGCATAAAAGCCTAGTGTAAAAAAAAAATCATTGCACAATCTAACGAGATGAAGAATTAAATAGTCATTTTTAAAAACAGAAACTCTAATATTAAGTGCTTTTTTTTCTTTCAGTGAAAGGCAACTGGGTGTTTAACAAATACAAATTGATTTGAGAAATAAATGCCGTAAAAGAAAGAAAGAAAGAAAGAAAGAAAGAAAGAAAGAAAGAAAGAAAGAAAGAAAGAAAGAAAGAAAGAAAGAAAGAGAAAGAAAGAAAGTTTTAATCCCCTGATGCATATGCATATATGTGTATATATTAAGTTCTCAACTTTCAACCACAATTGAGCCCAAAATTTATGTTGCTAAGTGAAAAACCTGTTAAGGGACTTTTACCTCATTTTATGACTTTTTTGTCACATTTGCTAAGTGAATCACTGCAGTTGGTAAGTTAGTAGCATGCTGGCTGAGAATTCTGGGAGTTGAAGTCCGCCCACCTTAAAATGGCCAAGATTGGTAAACCCCAGGCTAGATGATTAAATCTAATACATATAGTACTGACACCAGTCACTTTCTTTCCATATTTGTTTCTCCTGATAAACTATCCTCATTTCTACCACATCCATAAACTGATTTATAGGTTGCCTTTTTTCGTTTAATTTCTCACAACTTTCTTTTTGAGGGTTTAATCAGCTTTGCACCAAACAGCCTCAGGGCACTGTGTCTGGGAGGGAGGAGGCTGGAATGCTTGGGATTTTTCCACTTGTAATGTTTGCATGGGGACTAGGGTGGAGGGTTTGTCTTTACAGAAGAGACGGACTTCTTCCCAGCTGGTTTTTGTGAGGTTTCAAGGTCATCGCGCCAGAGTGTGTACTGTCTATTTGCCTAGTATCTTGGAGGTCTCAAAACATCTTCATGGTATCAGATTGACTGCCGGTGGACTGGTCGAGGTGGGTGGGGGGTGGGGTGGGGAAAATGAAATAATTGCTCTGTTCCTGTGCAGGAATCTCAGATCCTGCCTGACTTTGCTGCAATCAGTTTTTCTCAGCAAAAGTTCTTTTGATTTAACTCAATGGATTTAAGAGTCTTACTTTCCTGAAGGGCCGACTGGAAAAGGTCTGACCAGACTTCACTTGTTCTAGGAAAGTGCTCACCAAAGAGTTACCATCCACATTTATTCGAGGGCCTTCCTTGAGGACGGGCGCTGGAGCCCTGAGAGGTGGTCCGCGGCAAAGGACAAACTCAGGGTTTTTTTAACTAAACTTTTAAGGGAGGGATAATGGGAGCAGTGAGGGACAGGGGCACCCGGAGATAATTGAGGATAGGCCTGACTTGATGGGGCTGGAGATCAACCGGGGGAGGGAAGTTCCACTGACACAGGGCCGTGATATTGGCTATTAAGTGGGAGAGGTAGGTATGGTGTGAGCAGGGAGCCAAATCTGGAAAAGGATGCACAGTCACCGCTATTTACGAGCAGTGCCGTGCACCGACCACCTAAGCTCTTCCAAGAACCTGGGTGGTACAGACCCACCAAACCCAGACCTACGACTGATGCTGTGCAACACCAGGTCTGTGGTAAAAAAAGCCCTCCTAATTTCAGAATTGGCTTTGGAGGGGGAGGCGGACCTGGCCAGTCTCTGTTTTTAATTTGGTTTTAAATTTTTAATGGTAATTTTAATTTGAAATCCAGCCAATTTATTTAATATTTTTAAAGGATTTTTATTAATTGTTATGTTTGTGTTTCATCATGGCTGTACACAGCCCTGAGTCCTTCGGGAGAAGGGTGGTATATAAATTAAATTAAAATAAATAAATAAATAAATAAATAAACCGCTCCTTACTTGTTTTGCTCCCTGCAGTGTAGCTACATCCCGATCTGTGTTCCTGATCTTGCCATTTGGTATTTATTTTTTATGTTATTGATTTCTTAAGAAAATTTAGATAGCCACCAAACTCACCTACACTTACACAAAAGCAAAATCCCAAAGATAAAACCAAATAAACTTTTACCACCACCACGCCGGTGACAACAATCAAATATAGGAAATTGTCGATTTATGACAGTAATTAAACCCAGACTTATGGTTGTAAGTCATTATAAGGTGAGGATTACTTGTCCCCAACATATAATGACTTACAACTATAGGGGTCTCCTTTAAGTAAATGCTTACAAATCAAATAACTCCATTTTAATTAGCTACCGTGTTTGCCCGAAAATAACACACCGTCTTATATTAATTTTTGCACCCAAAGATGTGCTAGGTCTTATTTTCAGGGGGTGTCTTATTTTTCTACCGAGGGCGCCCAGAACCGGAAGTCCGAGGCCTTATTATCGGGGAGGTCTTATTTTCGGGGGATGCCTTAGTTTTGCATTACAGGCAAAACTGTAAGTAGGTCTTATTTTCGGAGGATGTCTTACTTTCGGGGAAATAGGGTAGTAATAACAAAGAACAAAAGTGTTTGTGTTGAATGTTAACTTCTTCCCTGGAGTAGCGCCAGTGCTAGCGTTATTTAAAAAGCTTGTAAGTCTCATCAGTAACAAGGACAAGATAGACTATGCAGGCACAAAACAGTTATGTGTGCCTAGAATGTGTGGGAACCATTTGTAAAAAGAGGTACGTGTGGGAACAGTTTGAAATATGTGTCAATGCAAAGACTTATTACCTGTGTTCCTGGTATGATGCTTATAAAGCTGAAACAGCCAATTCTGGTGTGTGCCGCTCCCTCTGAACGCTGCCACTACAGGACGTTGGTCACCTACTTCTTGCTTGGCCATTGCAATAAAGTGTTTAATTTTCCTTCAACCTCGTCCTGAGTTTGTGATTGAACCTACGATACTCGAGTGATCTTCAGGAGGTTGCCAAGATGCTCGAAGAAACCTAACACAACCATAATGGTATGCTTTGTGGCTCTAAAGCAATGTGTTAAAATGTTGCCACGTTTGAGCAACTCTACTACAAAGCAGTTTGGGTTGGCTTTCCGAGGCTACAAAATATTTTTCTTCCTTATTGCCTCAGTTTTTTCGGGCAGTGTCCTGCATGGTTTATCTGACAGTAAGTTCTCAGTTTCATGTCAGGGTTTAATGGTGATTCTTGTGCTAAAAATTCAAACTGAGCATCGGAGTAATAGAAGCCTAGCCAAATATAAAGGCTTCATTGTTGTTCGCAACTGTGCCAACCCATTCAGCAATTCTTTTTGTCTGAGGAACACAAAACACATTGCTCAGCCAATTAAAATATGCTTTAATTAGGGTTCATGAGCTAAGAGGAAATAGCTAGAGTTGATAGAACAGGAAGTTTGAACCCCAATCACATGTTCTTAAGCCTTAGCAATATTTATCTGTTGGCAAGAAATGTGTTTGAATGACTCCGGAATGTTTTTTTTTATGCAATTTGGGGATGCAACTGCAGATGCAGCACTAAGATTTGGTGAGGAATTCTGGGGCAAGCATCTCAACACTTCTAGAGGCATCAGCTGAAGAAGTGGCAGCAGTAAAGGAGTTGCCTAAAGCATCCTTAGTGATACCAATAAAGGAGAATATTTTTAGTTCAGGATTGACATCACTGAGAACATTACCTAGTTTGGGTACTGGAATGTCTGCAAGAAAACAACCAAGCTCAGAAAACATCAAGGAGCCCTCATTCTTAGTGGACATTGCCACCTGGGATGTGTTGGACTGTAGCATTTTCCTTTCAACAAGAGAACAAACCGACTGGATTCCCACTCAGGTAAAATGTGAGAAGTTAGGATTAGCGTGACATGTTGAAACAGGAATCTGTTTGGATCCAAAGAAGAAAAGACAGTTCAAGAGAATGCAAGCATCTCCTTAAAGAAGATGAATGAAACTTCATAGTTGCACATTCATAAAAGTGCGCTATTATTATGGTTTGTACTTCTTGACATACAAATAATCTGGGATGCCTCATTGAATATCTTGGCCATCATGCAGAGAAGGGCTAGGTTCTGCTCAGCTGCTATTGAAAACTTATAGCTACTGTGGGCACACTTGCTACTCTCTGGTTGCTGGGCACCGGCCTCCATGGCTGTTGTGACTTACACTGCCAAAGAAATTGGACCTCTGGTTCCCACAGATGCATCTCCTTGCAGAGAGGAAGCTGTTGACTTACAACCATTCATTTATTGACTGTTCAATAACTGAATTGAACTGAAAAAGGGACTTATAATTGGCTTTGCAATCATTTTTCACTGTTCATTGTTATGTATTGGCCATAGCTTCTGTAAATCACTGATTCCTTGTGAGTAGATGGGCCATTAGAGGCCCCAGCCTTCCTGTCTCCTGGGTCTTTTGGGCTGGAGTTTTCTTGCATGTCATTGGTTGCTGTCTAGTGGCTTAACAGTATAAATAGAACTGTGCAGCAATCCTTGCTGTTTCTGTTCCTGTTCCTGACCCAGCTAAGACTTGCAATAAACCTGTTCCTGTTTCAATCTCTTTGCCTCTTCAATGCCTTGGCAAACCGGAAACACAACATTCACCATCAGAGTATCCCCACAGACACATGATCAAAACTTGGCACTTGGCAACCGGCATGATTTTATGATAATTGCAGATTCCCAGGGTCATGTGATCACCCTTGGCAACCTTTCCAGTCAAGCTTCTAACAGACAAAGTCAGTGGAAGAAGTTGGATTTGCTTAACAATGGCACGACTCACTTAACAACAGCAATGATTCAATTAACAATGGGGCAAAAAGGATAATAAAATCAGCTAGGTACTTATTTAACAACTGCATTCATAGGAAGGGAAGTTCTGGTCCCAATTGTGGTTGTAAGTCAAGGATTAAGGGTAATGTTTCTGTAATGTATTAAGTTTATTGTATGTTCTGCTTAGTCATTGAACTAAATTAGCTGAAGCCTGAGCAGGCCCAGACTGCCTGTCTCCAGGGGTCCTTAGCGTGAATTGCTCATTGGCTGCTGCCTAGGGACTGTTTTGTATATAAGCCTGTTGCGCAGCAGTCTTTGCTGCTTCTGTCGTGTTACTGCTTGGTGACCAGTATGTGTTTGTCTGTCTACAATAAACCTGTTCTTGTTTATACAACTCGACTCTTCAATGCCTACTGAACCAAGTATACTACAGTTTCTATCTGCTGGCTATGCTGGAAACAGATTTTGAACAATCCTCGGTTTTCATTCTCTTATTCATCTTCTGGTCTTCAGTGGATGAAACGAGGCCATTTATTTATTTATTTATAATTTAATTTATATCCCGCCCTTCTCCCGAGAGACTCAGGGCGGCTTACAGGCACTATTAAAATACATAGTATATATACACTTTAAAATATTGTTTAAAAAGATTAAATTAAGCCTGTGTAGAAATTTTAAGACTCCCATCTAAAACCCAAAATTAAAAGCAGGAGAACCAGCCATGACAGTCAAATGCCTGAATTCATGTCATTTTGTTCCAGTTTCTCCTCACTGCCATCACTTTTCAGCTACAAAGCAGTAGGAATCTTTGCAAAAGTAGTTTTCAATTTACAACCATTTATTTAGTGTCTGTGAACTGACTGAACTGAACTGAAAATGTGACTTGTGATCCATTTGCACTTACCAACGTCGCAGCATTTTCATGACCACGGGTTTGCAATTCAGGCACACAGAAACCAGCATGTATTTTATGATGTACATGTATATGTACACATATGTATACCTATATGTATGATGTATATATGTACATGAGAAGATGAATGTACTTAATGATTATGAATGTATCTTAGGCTTGTAATCAGAGTTTGTTTATTGTATGTATGTAGATATAGAGCGTGTACCCTGGAGACAAGTTCCTTGTGTGTCCAGACACACTTGGCGAATAAATTCTGGTTCTGATGTTTGCAGCATCCTGTGTTTATGTAATTGCCACCTGTAACCTTCCCAGCCAGCTTTTGACAAGCAAAGTCAATGGTGGGGAGGGGATTGAATTTGCTTAATGATCGCATGATTCACATAACATGCGCAGTGATTTCTTTAACAATCATAGCACAAGGGATTGTAAAATTGGGGGCGTGGCTCACTTAACAAACTGCCATACAATAGAAATTCTGGTCCCAATTGTGGTCATAAGTCAAGGATTTCCTGTGCTTAAAAAAAAAAATCATTGGAGAGGGGAGAGCAGATTCCTGAATGGATATTTTATCCTGAAGGCGTTTGCCATCTTCAGACAAAAGCAGCATCTCCAAATATATTTGTCAAGTTGTGGCTGCTCCAGCACTGAAGAAGAGACAACCATTTCCTGCTTGACCAGGGGGGTGGACGAGAAGACCTCCAAGATCCTTTCCAGATGTGTTATTCTGTTAGCATACCAAGGAATCCAGCCAGATGATCCTCTCCTGTAAGGTCTTTCATTGTAAAAGACACGGAGTGGTATAACTGTGGAAGTGGGTGGAAATACAATACCACAAAGATATTTCTGAAGCTCAGCTCAAGAGATGTTGGACCATGCTTTCATTGCTAAGTGCTCTGAAGAATAGTCACGGAAGAGAGAGCAATATTACACCTTGATTGTTGAGGACAAGTCAAAATGTCTTGCTTTTTTTGTGTTGGTGATAAACTACTCAAACAATAAATCTGTATTATCCGGATTACCTGTCCCGTGCTCAGCTTCCATTTCATCTTGATTTTTTCCCCACTTCAATCTTGTCTACGGACCTTTATTTAAAGATTAGTTTTTGACTCTTAATTTTCCTTCAGGCACATACCTGAGGATGGATGCACGCCAGGGCAAATCATATTCCTTCTTCTGTTTTTATCCAGTGTTTATCTGGAATGATATGCGTGGGCGTTGCAAACAGGTTTTTTAGCCCAGCTATGTCGGGTGGAAGCTTTGCAGTGTTACACAATTGAGCAGCCTTAAGGAATGATCCTCTGCATCAAGTCTTTTTTTTTTCCCCAATGGGGAATTTGTATCTCACACGTTTGAACATTCGCCAGTCCTCCTTCTAGCACTGATGCTGTTATCAGGGTTGAAACGCCTGCAAGAAAACAATTCAGCATCAAGGATCTGTCCTCTTTCTCTTTTCTGAAAAGGGATGAGGCCCAATAGCCCAATGCACCCTTCTCTTCACCCATTTGTTCAAATGGAAATATGGAAAGGACAAAGCAAGGAAAGAAGAGTGATGAGTTTCATCTGTCCTTTTTCATATTTCTATGTTCTACTTAAATTCTTCTCCTTTCCCGTTAGATGTATAAAATAGGTAGCAAGCCCTAGATACGTCCATGAGATTCCCACTGATACTCGTTTCTTGCCTAGCCCGGGGGAAATGTAGCAATGGAAAATTCTTACTCAAATTACTCTGAGTGCAGCCTAAGGTGCTTCAGTCATTCATTAGTACTCAGTGATGAAGTCGCTGCAGTATTTAGACCATTGCAAAGTCGGGTGAGATCAATGACTTAATTAATTAGGAGTTGAAGAATGCATGAAAGTAATGATTATAACATCCGTTACTGTACATCATAAACGTGCAACTTCCTTTGGTTTGGAAGACTTACTAGATTTTGTGCAGCATGCCAAGGACCACATTCCAGAAGTAGGGCAGACGGAGCTTCTATTAGTAGGCCCCTCATTCCCCAAAAGGCAAAAAAAAGGAAAGAAAAGTTTACAATTTTGTTCCCATCCACTCTGAGTAAACGTTGGGGATCAAAAAAAAAGGATGTTAGCAAGTGACATTGGCCCCTGAGGTACGTTTTTTACAGTACACGACAAGTTGTAACAAAATAGTATTTATCCGCCCTCGCTTTGAAGACTTACAATTGAAATTACTCCCGTGGGTGAGAAAATATAGGAGTCGTTGACTTACCACCACACTTGAGTTCAAACTTTCCTTTGCTAAGCGAGACAGTTACATGATTCCTCTCCCTGCCCCTTCCCCACTTCCCCACTTTTCTTGCCACCGTTGTGAAAGGAATCATTGCCGTTGTTAAGTTAGTAACACCGCTGTAAAATGAATCAGGCTTCCTCATTGACTTTGCTTGTCAGCAGGTCGCAAAAGGGGATCACGTGTCCCCCCTCCCCCGAAGACACTGCAACGGTCATAAATATGAACCAGTTGAATTTTGATCATGTGACCATGGGGCGGCTGCAGCGGTCGTAAGTGTGAGAAACGGTCATTTCTTTCGGTGCCGTTGCAACTATGAATGGCCACTAAACAAATGGTTGTATGTCTGGACTATCTATACTGTCTTTTCCCTTTTAAGCAAGCAACAAGCCAAAGCAATTTTGCTCTAGGTGCAACCAGGTGGACTTCATCAGCCATTGGCTCACTGTTCAAGTCAGAATCTAAGAAAGGGTCGGGAGCTTCCTGGACAGTTTTTGAGCAGGAAAATAGAATAACAGAATGACAAAGTGGAAGGGACCGAGCACGAAGCCTTATACCATTTCAGGCAAATGGCTGTCCAATCTCTTCTTTAAAACCTCCAGTGGTGGAGCACCCACAACTTCTGGGGCAGGTCGTTCCACTGATTGATTGTTCTCACTGTCGGAAAATTTCTCCTTAGTTTTTGATTGCTTTTCTCCTTGATTAGTTTCCATTCGTTGTTTCTTGTCCTCCTTCAGGTGCTTTGGAGAATAGCTTGACTCCCTCTTCTTTGTGGCAATCCCTGAGAGATTGGAACACTGCTATCATGCTCACCCCTAGTCCTTCTTTTCACTAGACTAGACATACCCGCAACCTCCAGTCCCCTGATCATCTTTGTTGCTCTTCTCTACAATTACGGTTTCCCTGTTTTTGAAACAGGAACAGTTAAAATGTAAGCTTTGCTTTCAAGCCTTGGACCCTGAACTCGAAAAGCATCACGGAAAACTGACCCGACAGAACGGTTTCATAAAACCGAAAAATATAATCTGATGAAGTGAACATGGCAAAGAACTTCAGAAGTAGTAGATTAATGACCTGGGCCTGTGGCAGTCAGGTTTCAGGTTTGGGAACAGAACTATGGTAAAATGGATGGATAACGTGTGGTGGGAATTGTTGGAAGTATAACTCTTCTTGTCCTGTTTGATCTCATAGCAGTTTTCAACACCGTCAACTGTAACATCCTTTCTGGTCCAGCTTGGAGGCTGAGGGCCCCGCATGGGGTGTGATTTTGGTCCTTTCTGAGTGGGTTTTACAACTGAGCACCAAGCAAACACTTTTCTTGCAGGAGAATTCTAGCTTGACAAATTCATTTTCCCCCACCTTCCCCGAGATATAACTGTCACTAAGAGCACAGCATCTATATAAGAACACAGATAGTCCTCGACTTATGATGAGTCGCTTAGTGATGATTCAAAGCTATGGAAGACCTACCTTGGGGCTACTACTTATGACTCGGATTCAAAGTTCAGGCATTCACCTCCTTACACACACACACACACACACACTGCAGTCACTTCAGGCACATAGCAACACGGCTGCATTTATGGCTGTTTGCAGATTCCCAGGGGCACTTCTGGTTTTTAACAAAACCTTGCTGGTAGTGAACCACTGTTTGCTTAATGAACCACTGTTTGCTTAATGGCATTTACTTAACAACCACCATTAAAAGTCATAAAATTGGGTGCAATCATCATGACCTATGACTGTGATGCCCCAGCTTTATTACAGTTGGAAGTGGAGAGCTACCTGGACTGTAAGGATCACCTACCGAGGACAATCAGTTGTCCTTCCTTTCGAGTTGTCAAGTCACATTCTTTCTCTTTCCAAGCACAGGTGCAACTGAATGCCCTCCCCCCATGCTGCTTTTTGTCCCCTTCCCCAGTCCCATCATGCACAGCCCATCTGGCCTGTAATCAGAAAGAGACCAAAGAGCAATCATTGCCCTATACCATGTCCTTTCTGGGCCCGCGGCAGACGGTTAGGAGACTGGAGGTTAAAACGTTGCAGGAATTGGGTCTGTCTAGTTTAATGAGAAGAAGGACTAAGGGTGACATGATAGCCGTCTTCCGATATCTGAGGGGTTACGATAAAAAAGAGGGGGGGGATCAAGCTATTCTCCAAAGCACTCAAAGGCAGGACAAGAATGTATGGAAACTAATCAAGGCCACAAGAAACCTAGAATTAAAGAGAAACGTCCTAACAGTGAGGACAATTAATCAGTGGAATAACTTGCCTCCAGAAGTTGTGCGTGCTCCATCACTGGAGGTTTTAAAGAAAATATTGGACAACGATTTGTCTGAAAGGGTACAGGATCACCGGACACAAATTCCTGGTGTGCCCTGACACACTTGGCAAAATAAATTCTCATTCTGTACTAGAAGTCCTCCTTCCAATTCTGTTATTCTGTTATTAAAGGATTGATGACTATTTCAGTTCCACATAGTGTACTCTCGTTGTCCAGTCCCAGTTCTAGTGTCTGAATACACTGCTTCTTCCTGCTCTGTCCTTCATCTTATGCTGGCAGGACCACACATGGATTTCCCCATTTCTTTCCCCAAGCATCAAGTACACCAAGTTTGCACTGGTGTATTGATGCTTAGGCTGTTATTTGGGGTCCAGGCTGCTGTGACACAGTATGTGGAAAGCAGTCTGTCAATCCAGCTGCGGTTTGGGCTGTTCCCTCCTTATCCTTGGGGCAGGGCGTGGCGGAACAAAGTTCCAGAGATATAAATCCACAAGTGCAGAGGAGGTGACACAGTCTTCTTTTGTCTTAAAGTAGGGAGCAGATGCGTTGATCTTTGGCGTCCTCCAGGATGAACTGCAAATCTCAGCCTGGCACGATGCCGCTGCTCTTTGCTTTAATCCTGAGTTTCCATTTGCAAGGTACGTCGGGGAGGATGGGGCAGAGGGATTCACTCTTCAGGGATGGATATCTGTCAAATCATTGGTAAACTTGCACCACCCATGTTACTGTAAAGGACTATTTTGACCCCACCCCATCCCTTTTATTTAGGCCTTTGCCAAACGATGAAATGAACTTTTGTGAGTTGTTTGTCTTTAAGGTGCCAAGAAATTCTTTGCCATTTCTGCTAGCATAATATTATCAGATTCAGGATGCAAACATTTAGTTGACCACTAGTGTAGTGGTCACCAACCTTTTGGACTTCAGGGACCACTAAATTCATAATTTTAAATCCTGCAGACCACTAATATGAATTTTTTAAAAAGATACATACATTTGTAAA
>JANHFO010003894.1:609-14600 GCA_032468095.1 Pareas carinatus
AAGGAGTATATAATTGATATTTTAACTGTATGTACTATGTGTATGTTGTAGAATTTTTCTTTAGATAAATATGTATGTATTATAATTCAACAAAATAATAAAAACTTTGAGTATAATAAAAAAATAAAGAAAAAAAACAAAATAAAAGTGTTCTATTTTGTGATTGGCTAAGACGCGCTGAGCGCGCCGAATATAAACTCGGGCAGCAGCTGTTCTGCTGCTGCCGGTTCCTGCTGTTGTCATGTTGAATAAACCTGTTGAAAGCAACTAACGGGTCTGCCTCTTCAGTTTCACGCTACCACAGTAATGCATTAAGCTTAATGTTTGTTTTGCTTCATCATTGCCCTAAAATAGTTAAAGCCTGAGCAGGCCCAGACTGCCTGTCTCCAAGGATTGCTAGCGTGGAAAAATGTCTATTGCCAATTGGCTGCTGCCTAGAGGCCATTTTGTGTATAAGACTGTTGTGCAGCAGTCTTTGCTGCTTCTGTCTTGATACTGCTTGCTGACCAGTATGTGTTCATTTGTCCGCAATAAACCCGTTCATGTTTATACAACCTGACTCTTGAATGCCTAATAAACCGAGTACACAACATGGGTGATGCGGATAGGATCTCATGCAAACGACTGATCGGGGTGAGACCAGGCATCTAAGCCCTGGTAGGAACCATGTTCCCCTGCTTCCATCTGCCAGAAAGCACATGGGAGATGCTCATCCTGTGGACCCATCCAAGGACTCGACAAAAGCTGAGCAGCAGATTAGGTAGCTGAAGAGCAACCTGGCCAACCTGTCAAAAATTGGCAAACTCAAGGAATTCAATGTAGGGCACCCTAAGCGGTGGCGGTCCTACATCTCAAGGGTCGAAAATTATCTGCAAGCAAACTGGATAACTGCTGGTAGCTTGAAGCTTGACATTACTTTGCATGTGTGGCCAAGAGACTTTCAAAATTGCAGAGAACCTATTTGCACCAGTAGCCTGGAGATGGTTACATATGGCGATCTAAAGTAGTTCCTGGAACATTTTAAAGTTTGAAGTTTGAAGTTTATTTTTATTTTTATACTGCCCTTCTCCTAGGAGGGACCCAGGACAGTGCACAGCCATTTAAAACAACAGTAAACAACAACAATAGCAAAACAAACAAGAGAAAAATTAAAATAATTTTAAAATATATAATAGTTATTGGCCAAAAAATGTAAAAACTGGAATATAAAATCAATTTGTACTAGATCAAGAATATAAATATATAAAATTATTTGATTGACACATGGAACGGGGTGCAAATCAAGCCAAACCGGCCTGAGTAAAGAGGTATGTTTTAATGGCACGGCGGAAAGCACACAGATCCAAGATGGTATGAATCTCTGGGGGGATATCATTCCAGAGGGTGGGGGCTCCCACAGAGAAGGCTCTCCCCCTGGGGTTCGCCAGTCGACTTTGTCTGGCCGACGGCACCCTGAGGAGGCCCTCTCTGTGGGAGCGCACAGGTCGGTGGAAGGTATTTGCTGGCAGAATGCGGTCCTGTAAATAACTGAGTCCTAAGCCATTGAGCACACCTGGAAGCCCGCCAGCAACCAGTGCAGCTCGTGTAGGAGGGGGACCACATGGGCCCTACCATTGGCCCCCATAATCCCCCACACGGCCGCATTCTTTACCAGTTGGAGCTTCCAGATGCGACCCAAGGGGAATCCCATGTAGAGAGCATTACAGTAGTCCAGGCGGGCCATGACGAGTGCCTGAGTGACCGTACACATGGAGTCACAATCTAGAAAGGGTTGCAACTGGTGGACCAGGCGAACCTGGTAAACCCCCCCTGGTGACGGCTGCTATATGATCTACCAGAGATAGCCATGCATCCTGGGGGACACCCAAGTTGCAGACTCTTTCCATGGGGGCTAGGGTCGCGCTTCCAATAGCCAGCGATGGAAGGAGCTGGCTATATCGCGACGCCGATAATCACAGCCACTTGGTCTTGGAGGGATTGAGCTTGAGTCTGTTGTGCCCCATCCAGATCCACATGGCCTACAGACACCAGGACATCACCTTGACAGTATCATTGGGGTGGCCTGGAGTGGAGATGTACAGCTGAGTATCATCAGCGTACTCCACCCCAAAGCCACGGATGATCTCACCCAGTGGCTTCATGTAAATGTTAAACAGGAGGGGCGAGAGAACCGACCCTTGAGGCACTCCACACGTGAGGCCCCATGATGTCGACCTCTGCCCTCCTGTTAACACTGTCTGTGACCAGTTGGAGAGTTAGGAGGAGAACCACCGAAAAACGGTGCCTCCCACTCCCAACCCTCCCAACCGGCACAGCATGATACCATGGTCGATGGTATCAAAAGCCGCAGAGAGGTCTAAAAGCACCAGGATAGAGTAACAACCCCTATCCCAGGCCCTTCAGAGAACATCCACCAACACGACCAATGCCGTCTCAGTGCTGTACCCAAACCTGAAGCTGGACTGGAGCGGATCCAGATAGACAGTTTCATCCAGTTGCCGGGGGGAACGTCAAGCAACCACTCTCTCTACAACCTTCGCCAAAAAGGGAAGATTGGAGACAGGACGATAATTACTTAAATCAGCTGGGTCCAGTGAAGGCTTCTTGAGTAGGTGCCGTACCACCGCCTCCTTCAAGAAGGTCAGGACGACACCCTCCCCCAATTCTCAGAGATTGCGGGCTTTCTTGACATCGTTTTTCAAAAATGTTTTATCATTGTCTCATTCCTCGAACTGAGAGAAAATGACTTCCCCAAGTCATTCAGTTGGCTTTGTGCCTAAATCAGGACTAAAACTCAGTTGTCTGATTTCTAACCTGTTGCCTTAACCAGTACACCAAACTGGCTCTCTTATATAATCCAACAGACAGCAAAATCAACCAAAGAAGACAAAGCGATTTTGCTTAAACTTATAATAGGCCACAGAGCGTACTTTGAGGTACATCTGCAGAGGATAGCATCCCAAGTCATTACCAACCCTAGAAACGGTACTTTCACTTGCTGAAAACATATGTAATTCAAGGTTGAACCTTTGGGTTCTTGGAATTCCCTGAGCTTGGTTATTTTCCTGAAGACATTTCATTACCAAGCTAGGTAACGTCATCAGTGTAAGTAAGTTTAGGGAATATCAAGAACCCTAGCTAACTATACTTTCTCAATTTAGACAGGAAAAGAAGGGGGGGATGACCAGTGACTTTTCCCTCCTTTCATTAGTAATGTAAACTATCCATCTTATGTTTGCTTGTTTCCAAAATTTTCATGATGGCTATAATAATTTTGCAATTTAATTTAATTTAATACTTAATAATGTAAGCAAATAAATAAATAGACCTCCTAGAGCTGAAACCTTTCTGTTTTTAAGAGGAAGAGAGAAGTTCCCTTATGTGGTGGAATTGGGAAAAAAAATTGAGTGATGTGTACCTATTGAGAATTTGACCCCAGGGGCATTTTGAAAGAGTTTCTGGTTTAATCGGTCAGCTGAACCACAGCCATTCTCTTCCATTGCTTTGCTCCAGGGAAACTGTCTGGCGAAATAACCTGAAATCTTTTTCGAAATATAATGCCAAGCAAAACAAAACAAACTCAATCATAATTTTAATGTAATGCTGCTCAGATATATATTAGCTTTCTTGGACCTTTCTTCCAACCACAGCTGAACTGAAATGATGTCAAAATGATGTGCAGTGTCATGGTGCAAACTCCAGTCTTACATGCGTACATCTTAATTAGTGATGCAAGAGTGTACCTTATGTTTTTTGTGACCTGACAACATAATCATAATTTATTGTCAAGGGTGTCCAGACACACAAGGAATTTGTCTCCAGTGTACATGCTCTATGCCTATGTACATAGAATAAACAAACTGTGGCTACAGTCATAAGATGCATTCATAATCATAAAGTACATTCATCCTGCCATGTACATATAAGCATAAGATACATTCATAATCATAAAGTACATAAAGTATATAAGTCTAAGAGACATTCATAATAATAAAGTACATTCAGCTTGTCATGTACATGTAAGCATAAGAGACATTCATAAAGTACATTCATCTTGTTATGTACATGTAAGCATAAGATACACTCATAATCATAAAGTACATAAAGTATATAAGTCTAAGATACACTCATAATCATAAAGTACATTCATCTTGTCATGTACATGTAAGCATAAGAGACATTCATAATCATAAAGTACATTCATCTTGTCATGTACACAACACACAGTTCCTCCTTTCCTCTTCAATTTCAAAACAGGTGCAATTTTACTGGTGAAGTGAAATACCTGATTCCAGGGAATCTTTGCAATGTTTCTTTCTTCTGCTCTGATCAAGAAAGCTCCGGGCTTTCTCTACTACAGATGTAAAATAATATCCGCTCATCCTTTATCTGGCACAAAACAAGACTGGCATGCTGTTTTCTGTACCTATTGCCAGTTCCTATTCTGCCTCTACTGCATCTCTTCTGAGCCACTGGCTGATAGTGTTGCCTTGATTTAAGAGCTTGCTGCTTCCTTCTTGTTGATCATAGAGCTCTTCAGCAGATCATCTACCAGTAGATAGATTGAATCTATCAGTCAGGACACTACAGCAGAAAAGAGGTGGGATTGACTTCAGAACTCTGGAGGCCTTGGTATTCTCAGAGCTTGATTCTTTTCTTGCAGATGTTTCATTAGCCCAACTAGATAATATCATCATCAGTATGTGATTTCTCTACGTTGATTTGTCTGCCTCCCTGATCCTTCAGTTAGCCACTTCCCAAGTTTAAAAAAAATGTAAAAGGAAATATCTCCTGCTTAGTTCCTTTTATCTTCTCCAGCTTACCATTTTTCAACCAGTCTGAAACTCAACTCAGGCCATATCTACCAACCACCTGAGTTAGTAGGTGACAAATTGTTTTATATGAATTGGTAGCAAAGCGTAATTCCATATTTTGAGGCTTTCTTTGGATAGTTCCTGAATAACAGGGAAAACGCTGCCTTTCTATGGGTAAAGCTAATGAGGATTAAGACGACTCCATTATTTTGCTGAGAATAAAGGCAACATTGTAAGATCAAGATGGGAAATCAGGATCATCCAAGTATTACTTTGTGTAGTTCAGACCACAGACAAATGTAGGGTTTTTTTATTTCATTCTTATTAATTAACTTGTATCCCACATTATTTTTACAAATAAATTAAGACAATGAACATATCCAACACACCTTTCATTTCCTATTTCCCCCACAACAATCCAATGAAGTGGGTTGGGCTGAGACAGAGTGACTGGCACAAGGTGACCCAATCAGCTTTCATGGCTAAAGTGGGACTTGAACTCATTGTCTCCCACTTTCTACCCTGGTGCCTTAACCACTAGATCAAACTGCCTCTTCTTCCTTTCTTTGATTGGAAAGCTTTATTGAAAAAAAAATAGTGATTCCTAAACCAAATTTATGATGTCTACTTATTTCTAATCCTTATTGGCTTACTGTACATATACTGTAACTATCTACGTGCTTATTTCTATATAGGTAGTCCTTATAACCATAACTGGGACCAGAATTTCCATTGCTAAACAAAGCATTATGTGAGTTACTCTCAATTTTACAACCTTTTCTTCCTCCATGCCGACCAACTGCTAAACAACTAACTTCTACAACACTGTTAAATTATCTATAGAAATATATCTCTATTACCCTTCTCATCTTTCCTATTACTTATTACCTATTATCTATTCTCTTAGCTGTATGACAATTAACTTGTTGCTTACAACTTAAAATATATAATAGTTAGGTCATTTAGTATCCTAGTTTGACTTGTAGATTGATGATTAGTATTCCATGACTGTTTAAATATAGACTAAAAAAAAAATTGTATGGCATGATGAATTTTGTGAGATGTTTTGTCACAATTGTTTTGATATGTGACAGGATGAAGTGTTTTGTGATATGATGATTGTACTTTATAACATAATGACATGATGAATATACTTTATGATTATGAATATATTCTATGATTGCAATCATTGTTTGTCAACTATAGCCTTATCAATTTGTCAATTGTAGCCTGTATGTAAGTATTGAGACAAATTTCATGTGTTTTCCAGACACACTTGGTCCATAAATAAATTCTATTCTAGTTTTCTTTGCTATGGTTAAATGAATCACTACAGTTGTTAAATGTATCACATGGTCATTAAGCAAATCCAGATTCTTCCATTGACTTTACTTGTTGGAAGCTAGCTGGAAAGGTTGCAAATAACAATCATTTGATCCCAAAATGCTGTCATAAATGCATGCTGGTTGCCAAGCAACTATCATTTGATCATGTGACGGTAGGCATGCTGTGACAGCTGTCAGTACTGGTTGTAGCTCACTTTCTTTTTGTGTGTGTAATTTTGAGCAGTCACTAAATGAATGGTTTCAATTTGAAGACTACCTCTATGCTTTGAACCAATTTCTAAGGATATTTTTATTGATCATTACTATGCATTTGCATATATATTTTTCTCTCTCTCTCCTCCCCCTCCCCTTTTTACAAGGAGGTTCAAATTGCCTACACTTATGTAAACTAACAGACTGGTTAGTTCAGCTCCTCTCTCACTTGTGAATTGTGGGGAAGACTCTTAGTTGAGTTATAGCACCTCTTTGCAAAGCTTTATCCACTGTAGGTTTAACAGGTTTCATTGCTGGTTAGAATTTTAGCATTTTCAGTCAATTATTACAGATGCCTTTCCAAATTGCTGGAGGGATTTTAGCATCTCGCACACGTTCACTGGGAAGGGAGAGATTCATTCCAACTAGCAGTAAGCAACATCATTTGTCATTAAGAATGATCAGGCAGGGTTTATAAAAGGTAGTCAAGCAGCAAACAACATTAAGTTAGTTGTTGTAGGAACAGAAGAGTCAGAGTTTAATACCAATTTAGTGTTGACCACTAGTTGACTAGATTATTCGGTATAGGTTTGAGCAATAAATCTTAACATGTGGTCCTGATTCTTTGCACCTGACAGTTGTAGATTTAATAGTCTTGAATAAAAATGAAGACCGATTTGTAATCTTATCATTAGACAGTGTAAAACTCTTTAATAAAATATATTTACAGTACATGTTTGTTGTTTGAAAGGTTTGAATTTGCTTTGAAATTCATAAAGTGAATCAAGGATTATATGAGTTACTCATATCTAAAGTAGAGGCTAACGAGATGTTATCTGCTACTTTCCCATTATTTAGAGGAACTAGACAAGGATTCTGCTATTTTCAACTTTGCTTTTTGACATTTGTGTGGAATGCTTGGCTTGTGCAATTAGAGAACATAGGGAAATGTATTGAGTAATACATAAATGAGTTGATTATAAACTGGTTTTATTTGCAGATTTGCAGATAACATTCTTCAATTTATTTCAAAACCTCACTTGCTATTCCAATGTTAATGCAAATAATAGATGCCTTCAGTAAAATAGCAGGATACCTACAGTAGCAATTGATTCAAATCAGAGTTATTGCCGGTATGTTAAAAATTTGGTTATCTATCCATTTAAGAAATATCGATTCTGTATACTGCATGATGTCTGTGTAATATAGTACTCCCTTGAAAGGGATGCATTGCATTAAATCAACAAAGTGACATTTAAGCCTGTGCAAACTTAAGTGGATTACCATATTTGAACCTCCTCAAAAGAAGTCAATGGAGATGAATGTCTTTATCTCTCAACACTTGTACATGATTTTCATGGTCCACCTACATATTAATACATTGAAAGTCTATAAAGTAAACAACAGAGAATATATTGTGTGCTATGGGACATCTGTTTTAGGTATCTATCAATAAGAAGTCAAGAATAATAAGCAGTGTTTCAAAACCATCTCTCTTCATAATAATAACATTTCTGCCTTGGAACAATACACAGTATTTCAAAGTAAACCTTCTATTCTAAAACAGTGGTTTCCTGTAACAGGTTTATGCAGTATTGGAAAATAAAATCTGTCTTCTATATTGAGAATTTCCAGTCTGAACTAAAGTCACCAACAGCTGAATCTAACTTGTCAACACATCATCTGAATCCTGGACCACATGATGGGTTCTTCTCTGCTTTGGGGTCAATATTGATCTGATCACACTCGGACATCAGGATGTCAGACACTGTCAAACTGAGGTTATTGCTGTTTGTTTCTTCTTTTTGGGTATATCTCTCTGCCATCATCATTGTCAGAACCAACAATTTATATTTAGAGAATAGCAGAATCTATGTAGGCTGCAGATTCAAGAAATGGAAAGACAGCATATCTGGAGAAGAAAATCAATGAATAATCACCCTAATTTTTAAACTTTAACTGTGAGCAATTATGGCTTGTGTTATTTACGCCTTTGCATTCCACTTTGTATTAAAAGAAAATAGGTATTTTAAGTTGTGTGTGAAATATTCATGCATGGATATTTATATATACATATATATTTACATTTATCTAACATCAAAAAATAAGAAACAAATTATTTCTGTGAAAGCCAAGCTGTTAAATAATATCTAAATCTTAATTAGTGTTGAAGTGGACATAAGAAACCACAGAATAGCATACCCAGTTCCAATTGTTAACGAGAACAGCTTGAAATGTCTGTTTTCAAAAAAAACCACAGTCTTAAGACTTTTATGTAAGCTAAAAGCTCATACCAGGGAGGTTAAAATAACAAAACGTTCACAAACAATATTGCACATATGAATAGTATCAGGTTTTGCTACATTCTGCAATATTAAATGTTTTTATTGCTCTTGGTTTATATTGTTTTAAACTATTAATTTGATTGTAAGCTGCCTAGAATTGTTTAAGAAGGGTGGCTACATAAATGTTTTAAACAAACAAATAAAATAATATATCTTATATAATGATGAGTTCTTATTTAAGTATATACTCAAGTCACAAATAAAGAAAAAAAAATTCCAGGATCTTTTTTTCCTTGGAATGTCTGACTTTTCATATAACAATTAGCCAAAAGCAGGAGTTCTTTGATTTGAAGTCTATTAGAGCCTTTAAATATCCTATTTACAACAGGTATCCTTGCTTGTTGCTGGAACAGGCTTTTAAATTCTGGGTCCTTGATATGTCACTCCTATCAATGTGATCTTGGACAATTCCCATTGGTTTGCAATATTCTCGGCACTTCCAATTTTCTTTTTCTTTTAATTAGTATTTTGAAAGAATGCTGCAAAGCAAAACGCTAGCCCTAAGCATCCTCCTCCTCCTCTTCCTGAGTTGATAGCTCAAAAAGCCAAAAACAAAACAAAAAAGACCAAAACACTTCCACACCAGCAATCAATACCCAAATAAGCACATATTACCTTAGATCAACAATCAATAAGTAAACAGTGTCCCAATCCAGGAACTACCAACTTGGACAAACAAGGTAATAGTAAACTATAGGTACCACCAAGTACTACTATCAAGGTACCACCAAGACCACTCTCACCAACACTTGCAGGGCAAGCCAATGAGAGCAAACACCACTCCCTATTAGCACTGATTATGTTATCTAGTTTGGTCAAAAAATGCCTACTTGACTATTGGGAGTGCTGTGACACTCTGGAACGACCTCCCCCCTGCTATACGAGTGATCGCTGACCTTCGAACCATCCGCCGTGCCCTGACGACCCATCTGTTCCATCAAGCGGGCTTGGGGTAGCCGCGCCACGTCCACAAATTTAAATTTGTCTGGGAAATCATTTTATTGCTCCCCTTTTTAAATGCAGGCCTTATTTAATTGTTTTAATATGTTTTTAGTGCTCGTGTATTTGTGTTTTTAAGTTGCCTGTAAGCCGTCCTGAGTCCTTATATAAATAAAATAAATAAATAAATAAATAAAATAAAATTAGTCTGACCTTTGATAAATGGTTATTTTGCAACCAGTGGTTATTCTGCAAGAATGCTCATAATAGGTTCTCGAATTTCTAAAGATGGTCATAATTTCAAAAGAACTTCAGTTTCCTCCTTTAGGCATTTTCCCTTCTTCCGTTATTTATTTATTATATTGTTTATTGATTAAATATTTATCCCACTTATTACTTCATAAATATCTCAAGGTGGCAAGTACATATAATACTCCCTCCTCATCCTATTTTCCTTGCAACGACAACACTATGAAGTGAGTTGGGCTGAGAGAGAATAATTGGCCCATCATTACCTTCATGCATAAGGTGGAACTAGAACCCACGGTCTCCTGGTTTCTCAGCCAGCACCGTAACTGCTAATCCAATTAATCCAGTGATGATATTCCAGGGCGGGACCACAAATTCAGGACTTGTTCCTCCCCTGCAAAGTGCTTGATTGTGTGCCAAAAAACCCCTTTAAAAAGTCATAAAAAGAATGCTGTATTTGACAATGATGTTTGAAAAAGTTTCAAACAATTACTTTTAATGCATGCTTATATTTGCACATTTGCCTGACTACAAGCCTTTGCAGAATATTATAACAATTAGCTTTATGTTAGCAGTAATTTAAAAGAAGGCATTATACTTGATAATGATTATCCCTGTTTTCTCACTTGGATATTAATAACCCCCCCCAAAAAAAAACATAGCTTCTTTTAACACCAAGACTATTTCTGTTGCTGGCAACTTTCATAAAGTCAAAGTTAAATATGATATTCTTGTTAAAATATAATATTCTTGGCTCTGCATGACAGCCCACGTAATAGCAAAAATATTTTACATTACAGTAGTAAAAGATCTGCCTTGGGCAGCATCTGCAGCTCTTTTTCAGATATGTTGATCTTATGCTGAATTTGAAATTCATATAGAGTTACCCTAGTCCTGGACAATCAAAGAGTTGAAAATCTCTTGAGTTCAAAAATTCTTCCATCTATAGTCCAGAAGAGAAGAATCTAGGCAGATGTGCTTTTCTGTAGTTTAAGTTTTCACCCTTAAGTATGATAAAAGAGAAAAAATACAGATGTCCCCAAATTCATTGAATGTGCCACGTAGCTTACCCATTTGTCTATTGTTGTTTTGCGGCACTGGGAAGTATGCCAATGGCCATAGTATATCCGCCCATCCTCTTTGCCAGTCTTCCTACTTTGCCGCAGCTCCTCCTATGTAATCATGCTAGTTCCTAAGGGTTGATTTGTACCCAAATCATATGATGAAATATATTTAGTGTAGTTACATTCTGAACAAACATGTACGGGACTTGTAATTTGGATTCCCCCAAATCATAGCAGATTGACTGCACAAGATAGAACCACAATGTCAGTGAACATCATCTCAAATACAATGTCCTTACTTACTCAGCAGAGTGTGCGCCTAAAGAAATATAGATTATGCTTTCATTTATAAAACAACAATTAACCTTTATATTTATTTTATTTTATTTATTTTTATTTTATATTTATATTTGTATACCGCCCTTCTCCCCGAAGGAACCCAGGGTGGTGCACAGCCATATAAAATTAACACAATTAAGACAGTAAACAAAACAATACAAACGACACATTTAAAAACAATTTAAAATACAAAAAATGTAAAAGGCTGATTTGGAAGACAAATTTTAAAACCAATTTAAAATTGAAATTAAAATTCATAAATATATAGGCAAGGGGGGACGGGGTGTCCTAAGCCAGCCTGGCCTGGGCAAACAAATAGGTCTTTATAGAGCGGCGGAAAGCACGGAGGTCTGTGATGGTACGAATCACGAGTCGCGGTTAATAGGTTGCGGCTCGTGATGTCATCTCCTGGCGCCATTACTCTATGAGCATGTGCATGGCCCCGTGACGTCATCACCCAGTGCTGCTACTCTCTTTCGAAGCATACGCATGGCCCTGTGACATCATCACCTGGCGCGGCTACTCCTTTCTGAGCATATTCAGCTCTGGGGCGATGCCTGGGCGATTTGGCTCGCGTGCCCATTGTGGCACATGTGCTCTAGATTCGCCATCCCTGTGCTAGGCTATAAACAAGAAGACCATCCGTTCTAGCCCTTCCATAGAGCTGAAAGCCAGCTAGGTGACTCGTTCTGCTATTCTACCCTAAAACGATGAATGGCATTGCCTGGAACCTCTGCTGTGGCTGTTTTGCGACTTGGTCTACTTCACCAGGTTAACATCCATCTTGAGAACCTGTCCAGTTTTCTCTCTCTCTGTCCTCTCTAAATAAAACGGAGGCAGGGTTACCTTTCAGTTTCATTGGTTTCATTGGTAACTGTTGACTTACAACAGTTCATTTAGTGACCATTCAAACTTACAACAGCACTGAAAAATCTGACTTATAACCATTATGACCTTGGCAGGATCCCCATGATCATGAGATCGAAATTCATAGGCTTGGCAACGGGTTCATATGTATGACCGCTGCTGTGTCCCAAGGTCATCGGATCCTCTTTTGGGAACTTCTCACAAGCAAAGTCCACGGGGACGCCAGACTCACTGAAACACTGGATTACTAACTTATCGACCGCACTGATCCATTTAACAACTGTGACCAGAAAGGTCATCAAATGGGGCAAAACTCAGTTAACAAATGTTTCACTTAACAACAGCAATATCGGGCTCAATTGCAGTCATAGGTTGAGGACTACCCATATAAACCTTTATAGATAATAACCAGAAGTATGAATTGGGCCTAGAAGCCTTGAAGAGAAAAGGTGCCCAAATTTTGTACAAGTAAAAGAATTCCTGTAGGATAAGTTAAAAGAGGTCTATTTCTAAGACTGGATTCCATTCCATTCCCTTCCCTTCCCTTTTCTTACTCCATTCCTTCCCTTCTAAAAAAGATACCCATCTCAAAACAAGGTAGGTCATATTCATACTTGTCCATTTCTCCAACCTGAAAACTCTGGACAGCTCCTATGGGCTTCTCTTGATTTTATCCCCACAATTCAAAGAATACGTGGTGCCAAGGGCTACCCTTCCAGACGAGACTGGGACGGCCTGGTTCGCGCACCCCGTTAGACATGAAGCTTTGCACAATCTGGGTTGAAGTTCAGGGACCCAGATCTCCAGACCTTCCTAAACTCTTGTGGAAAAGGCTGAACTAAATACAAAATTGCCAGAAAATGGTTAAGGAGTAGCAACATGTCTGGGGCATGTCATTTACCCCCCCAGAGAGGAAAAGCATTGCTTAAGCACCCAAGGGTTTAAAAGGAAGAGGACATTTTCGATGGCTGGGTGTTTTTTTAAAGGTGTTTTGTTACCAACGGCAAGCAGCTCTTTGCTCCCTAGTATGGTATGACAATAATATGATATGATGGCTTAACGGCACAACTGCTGCAGTTAGGGCACCCACCAGTACGGTCAAAAAGTACGTGGGAAGTCTCCCAAGCAAAGGCTGGAATTTCGCTCTAAAAAACAACAACAACAGACCAGAATCTTAGAAAGAAACTAAAATACCCTTTGCCAAATTGGAACGCTATTCCATTTTTTACAGTGGCAGGCTACTCCTTTTTTCGCAGATTCGCTTAGTCTTAAGGAGGTTTCCTTCCAAAATAACGTTTTTAATAAGCGGGTCCATGCTTACTAAATTGCCCCCTTGTTTGTTTATTTAGAAGATTTGTGTAGGCCACAGTGGCTCCTAAGTGCAAAACAATGAGAGTAAAAAGCATAAAAACCACCACAAGACCTCCCAAAATGAACCTTCCTTGGCTCCTAAGCACCACACATGTCATCTCCACATCCCCAACAAAAAATGTAGAGCATCAACAGAAGTGAATCTTTGTATAAAATTCTCCAGGTTTGGGGTACTCCAATAATTTAGGACGTTGTTCTTGCAAATGATGTCCATATTTAATTTCAATCATTTTTTTTTAAAAAAAGTTGAACTGTGAGGCCCTTGGTGCTCTCTGAGGTTGGCTGTCTTCTTGCGGACATTGCATTACCCATCTAGATAACATCATCAGTGACAGACGGCAGTAGGCTGAACCAACTGCAGTCTCCGGGCACGGTTCAAGGGGAGCCCCATGTAGAGAGCATTGCAGTAATCCAGGTGAGAAATGACAAGCGCTTGGGTTATTATAGGATCTCCTGCTCGAGCAG
>JANHFO010003894.1:46822-66514 GCA_032468095.1 Pareas carinatus
TATATTAGTTTCACCTTTTAAGTTGTATTACTGAAATAAATGAACTTTTGCACGATATTCTAATTTTTTGAGTTTCACCTATAATTTTCTTCAGATATACTACCAAGCTAAGGTTAACTGAAAGCACCATTCCATTTTCAACACAGAAAGTACTAGAAAAGAGCAGTTAATCTAGTTAGATGTAGTTTGTTGGGTGTTGTAACCCCTTTTAAAGTTAAAATATTTTAGCTGTGCTTTCCTCTGATTAGTATGTAGTAAAAAGGCAATCTGGAAAAATGAGTAATAATTTTTGCTGCAAGCTTTGCTTTAAAGTGGCATATAAAAACATTATTTTTTGAAAATTCTTGACTTCATAGTTATGTTGTAGTAATTGGAAGTCTTGCACAAAATAGGATTTGTTGTTTTATCTTGGACTGTTTATCCCATGATAAAATCTACTTTCCCAGCCAGATTATCTCTAATGGGTATTAGTAAAAACTTATATACAGACATTTTAACTCACAGCCTTTTCAAACAATGGTATCAGCTCAGAGAAGACAATTTCTAACAAATCTTTAAATTTTCTCAAATCTATTTCTAATGTCAAGGTAAAGAACACTGAAACCTTTTCATTTTTTTTAAAAAAAAATCTGCTTTATTTCTCAAACGGATGAGGATTTGCCTCCGGAAACCAGATACAATCCAAATGCAATTACCACATTTGCACATAATGAGAATTCTGAGCTTCAATTAAAAATATGCTTAGGAAAAGTGGATGTACACATTCAGTATGATTTGTTCAATGAGGCAATGCAAGCATTTAGGGAAAACATTTAAAGAATTTTTTTAAAAAATCCAATCAACACAAAGCAAAGCTAAATTATATATTTATTTAGCTGCAAATTACATTTTCAGGGTAGTCTTAATTGATTCAGGAGGCCAAACAGAAAAAGTTACAGTAAAAAGCTTTAAGGCAATTTGAAAATAATAATACATATATTAAGAATTAAATCTCCAACTGCTTCTCTCCTAAATATACAGCAAAACAATTTTGGTCATCCTTTAGGAGACAGTACACATTATATTGCACTTTGCAATATAATTGATACTGGTATTCTGTACTTTTGTGCTATGTTATGGAGTCATAACTGCAGTTTATTATGAATGCAAAGAGATCAATGATATACTTAGTCATTATAATACCATGATTATTTCTCATTGCTTACTTTTATTATAAATAGAGCTTTTGTTGTGAGAACATACAACCTCTCATTTGTTGCTTGAAACCCCAAAAAAGGATCATGGGTTTCCAGAGTTGCTACCAACTGTTTAGCAAGCTGATCAACTTTTCTGCCTTCCTTTCGGTTGTAGAGAACAGTTGTTAGAGGACTTGGCTGACGATAGATGAACACTCTTCGCAGGCACTCGCAAAGGGCCGAATATGAGTGGTCCGGTGCACAAGCCATGAATTTCTTGTCTTGCTTGGATGCCTGCACATAACCTAAAACACATATAGCCAGCAAAGGAAAGGAATTATTTCTATCTCACAGACCAGCTGTCATTGTGTGAGCTTTTGCTCTTTTGTTTTATGCAGTGTTAAGATATATATGGGGCACCACTTTTTCTTTGGGATTCAATTGGATAAATGTGCACAGCTTTTTATCCTCAGGGCTAGATTACTGTTAATAGAGTAGATTTGGGGTGCTTTTAGAAACTACAAAACCATACAGTTATGGCAAACATGCTAAGAGGACTGCACATGAAAAATACATTAGTGGAACCCCATGTCTGAACTGGTTCTCCAGAGCTTTTCAATGCAGCATTTGAATTCTATGAAATGTTGCTCTCATTCTAATTCAAAGTAAACATCAAATGAAAATGAGTTCCTATAGCTTAAAGACTTGCACTGATTATCTTTGACACATCAGTCTATGTTCTTTAATTGTGCAGCTGGTGAGATATTTCTAATCTTTCATTATACATGGGGAAATTGAAGCCATATTTTCCTCGGAACCAATTACTGGAACAGATTATCACCAAAGTGTTATGTTGTATGCTATATTGCAACAAGCTAATAAACTAAGAGGGAAATGTTGCTAGTTTTTAATCAAACTTAAGATGAAGCCAAAACAAAAAAGGCTAGATTTCTTTGTAGCTATTTGCAATTTAACAAAAACCCTGGGCATTTTAGGCTTTTTTCCAAATAGCATCTTTACGTATTGAAACTGTTCACTGACTTTCCCTCCCATTTTCACCTGTCCAGACAATATCAACAGACATTTCATTTCTCCTTTTACAGATCAGACTTGTCTGTTTATTGGTATAAATGCTTCCATTTCACTTTGAATTGCACACACACCGTGCAAGGAATTTTACAATATGTGCAAAGCATAATTTTAAATAACTGGAATACGTGGGTGTCTATGCAAACATATTTTCATAAACAGCTAATGAAATTACATACCAGAAAGCAGCTGGAATTAACATCTAAAATTTAAGCTCTAAAACGTCTTTTAGAGAATGTCAAATTCTCTGACATAAATGGCTGTTTCAAACTTAGATTGTCAGAATTCCATGACTATCAAAAATAACGTACGCTGACTTGAATCTGTTCAAGATCACCCAGCATACAGATGTAGGAAATACCAGCTAAGTTTCTTCAGAAAGATATAATTTAATTTGGAATTTAATCCTTAACTGAAAATGAAAATAGTCCACACCTGTGGCAATGAACAAATTTGTTGTCTTCAGATTCTCCCTAATATTTCAGAAGCTTTTTTCTATGAAGCTAGCTTCTAATTTTGAAAAAAAATATGATGAGACAACCCTTCAATTACTATACTTATATCTTTTATCACAAAATTGCTATTTCCTAGCATAACCATTTCCAAAAGTCAGCCCAAACAGATTTTTAATTGGAAGATTTGCTATATGAACACAGATGACTGAAAAAGATGGAAAAATGTTTCAGAATATTGTTCAATCAGAACCATACTGTGTAGTCTTCTTCTCTTACCTAAGGCATTGAAAGTAGAAATGTGCTCCCACTTGTCTTGCTGATCGGGATGAGGCTGCCAGAGAAGAGCATCAACATCATGGCGTAAGCAGAAGCATGGCATTTCCTTAGGATCTACCACTGTTGAGAAGAGATACTGGTTGCTTCCAAGGTTTACCTGCAGGATTAAGCAAAGCAATCTTCTTTATTACCAATACAGAAACTACTAGCTGGCTATACAAAACACAGCAATATCAGTAAGAAAATTAGCTGAGCAGTCCAAATCTCTCCACATTGTATTTTCCAGTCTAAATCTTGTCTGCTCTAAAGGATTAGGATTTGGAGAATGGCGGATTAGCACACAGTAAATAAAATTGATTTTATTTAGTTGTGCTCCCTGACCTAGTATGGGCATAGTGTTTCTAATACTGGGTCTACAGGTTGATATTTTCCTTTGGGGATGACATCTTATTGGAGCAACTCAGATTAATTTATTAATCTTGTAACCTTTTCCAATATAAGTAATATTCAGGATGATTAACAAGTTTTTTTATAAAAAAACAGTACAAGTTAAAAGTAATTCTTTCACTGTTATTCACTGTGCAGTATTACAGTTCAAAAGACTTATGCCAGGAAAAACATAATTGTGGGAATTTTCTGTGGAATGTCTATACAGATGGTGGGATTCTGTGGGTTGTACTTAAACTGTAGAAAAGATTACCGTTTAACATCTATAAATCTGGGAATGGCAGTATGTTCCTTTAGAAAGGCAGTTTTATCTGTCTTCCCCAGATCTATAAATGGCATTAGCACATTGTAAAAAAAAAGGTTGCTGTATACATTTAAACAATCATAATTAGAATGGTTGATATGCCAAACCATTAAAGCTGCTGTTTCCAACAGAAACAAAAAAAAGACTTTATGCCAATTTAAACACATACCTATTTTTTCAGACTTTGAATGGAATCCAAATAAATAAATCACTGAATTTTGCATATGGAAAAAGGTTATAAGCTGGTCAAAAAGGCTCCAGAGGCTACACATTCAACATCATTCATTGCATTTTGTAAGGAAAACAGCTGCTTCACTGCTGAAAACCAAGGTTCAGATTTTTTAATTAAGAACAGTTACCTTCTTAATCCAGTATCTTCTTTTCTGAAATATATTTGATTTTACATTGAATTTTGCTTATTACCACAGTTGCTGAGGCATGTTAATAAATATGCTCTGAGTAGCAAAATGCCAATTATAAACACTCTGGCATTTTTTGTCCTCACAGCTGAAGTTCTAGCTCTATTTGAACTCCAGGAAAGTGCTTCACATCATGTAGGGAGGTAACTTCAACTTTAAAACTCACAAGGGATTTTTCATGGCTTGTCTACGGCCATTTCACACAAGTTGGGGTTTTTTGAAGCATGGCTTGTCTGACTTCAATAGTTTCATACCATTTTTTTTTAAAAAAATTGATTTTAAATCAAAATCAAAAGGTACATCTATTAGCAGAAGAGAAATCATGCTCCATGTTTTTTTAAAAATAGAAACTTTAATTAGAATTTGTTAATTTGTAGTTGTTTAGCACCTACAAAAAAAATAACAGATGGTCACAGATAATATTTTACATCTTCTGAATTGCTAAATTATTTATAGGCGATCAAAAAACTGGCAATATTTATATTTATGTAAAACTGTTAAGAATAGTCTTATTGGATTAGATCAAAACCATTATTTCTCCAGCATTTGGATTCTCACAGTGGCCAGGTGTTTATGGGTTCTGACAAACAGGCAGTGGGGATATCTCTCTCTTCCTCACAACCCTGGCTACGGTTTCCTGCTATTGAATCCGGGACCCCCACTACAGAGATAATGTTAAGCTTTCCAATGTCATAACTCTTGATAGATCTATCCTCTGTAAGTTTTATACAATTTCCTCTTAAAATCATTAAAATTATCATGTAGGTGATAATGAATTCTCTCTGCTTGGCTGGAGAACAGATTTGATCCTTTCGTCTATTCTCAATCGTCTAATCTGCCTCACTGCATACATTTTAGTTCTGGTGCCATTTTCGTCAAAGACATGCCTGACTTTTTATACTTTGCTTGTTTCCTTTCTATTCTTTGCTCGTAGGGAAGGTTTATGAAACCCTATTTTATCATTCTGACTGTCCTTTTCTGCATTTTCCCATCTTTTACTACATCCTTTTAAAAATGCAGCAAATACTCTAGACCAGTGTCCCCCAACTTTTAGGGCATCAGGGATCGGTTCCATGGGAAAAGGTTTATCTGAGGACCAGTGGGAGTGTGGTTTTGCGTGCTGCCTGCATCTTGTGAATGGCGCTTGCCTTGTTTGCGTGGTTGCTGGCATGCTGTGGCCCTGTGCCTTTCCACTGACCGGGGGTTGGGAATCCCTGCTCTAGACAGTGTTCCAAATGTGGACACATCACAAAACTATACAGAGGCATTAAATTTTGGCAGATTTTAATTAAATTCCTTTTCTAGGGAACCCTTTTGTTAACATCTTCAGTGAGCTATCCACCATGACCTCCAGATTATTCTTTGGTTAGCTACAGATGCCTGAGACCTCATCAGTCTCATCAGATATGTGTGTGTGTAGGATGCGGGATTGTTTCAAAGCGCATCGCTTTATACCTACTTAAATAACTGCATTTTCCATTTCTGAACATTCATCTAGTTTGCATTGAGTCATCTGGCTGTGTTCACAATCATTTTCTTTTGTAATGTTTTCCTGAATAATGTTTTCAAATATTATCTACAGTACAAACCTGGACTGCTCAATGGCTAATCCTAGATTCAGTTCATTTATGAACAAGTTCAAAAGCAAGGGACCCAACACAGATCTTTTTTTTATCCTGCCTTCATTACTTTATCAATAACTCAGGACAGCGAACATAATTAACACCCCTTCGCCCTCCTATTTTCCCCCCAACATCAACCCTGTAAAGTGGCTTGAGCTGAGAGTGAGTGACTGATGCAGAGTCACCCTGCTGGCCTTCATACTAGATCTCATAGTTTACTTCTCTCTTCCACAGAGAAAAAATCTGCCCATTTATTCCTTTGTTTTGTTGACTCAGTTATCAATTTCCAAAAGGACAGGTCCACCTATACCAGCAAATCTATTAAAAACTTCTGATGAATACTTGTAAAAGTTTGGTGTGGCAGAATTTATCTCTTTCTGCTTTCCTTTTGACAAGGTTTGTTCTTCTATATGCTTAAATACTGTTTCCTTATTTCTCGCTTCTATCAATTTGCCAGGAACGTGTTAAGCTGATTTGTCCATAATTTCTCAGGTATCTCCTGTGTCCTTTTTAAAATGCTGTACATTTTATAGTTATAATCTTAACTACATGAACCAAATCAACAACAAAGAATCTCCAGACAGAAGAGAATATCTGTTATTGGAATGAAAAATGTTAATGCAAATGGAAAATATCTTTTCCCTCTGCAAATTCTACTTTTATCTTTTTTTAAAAAAAAGAACAGATAAGGTAGCAATTAATACAAATCACATTTTGTACTGAGAAATAAAATCCACATAGCAATATGCAAAGGTTAACTTAAATTGCTGAATAATTAAGTGATAAACAAAAAAATATCACTACAATTTAATACAGTTCACCACACCAAAGTATAATTTTAGATATTGCACTCTTTTTTTCTACCATAGGAACAAAAGCGATTGAATAAAAGTTGAATTAAAGCTAAAAAACAGGTTCATAAGGCAATCACATGATGACGCTCCTAACAACTGTGTGAGATTTGCTCAACTACCACAACTGATACTACCTGCATTAAGGCAAATTGACTTGAGATTCAGTTTGGCATAGTGGTTAAGACACCATGCTAGATAGAAACTGGGAAACCATCTAGGTGATCTTAGGCTAGGCACATTCTCTCAGCTATAAGAAAAAGGGAATGGTAAGCCACGTCTGAAGAACCTTGTCAAAAAAAGCTGGAGAGCTTGTCTCTGACATAAGACATAGAATAACAGAGTTGGAAGGGATCTTGAAGATCCCTTGGAGAACCCCATACCATTTCAGACAAATGTTTGTCGAATTTCTTCTTAAAAACCTTCACTGATGGAGCACCCACATCTGGAAGCGAGTTATTAATTGCTCTGTCAGGAAATGTTCCTTAGTTCTAGTTTAGTTCTCTCCTTGATTAGTTCCCATCCATTGCTTCTTGTCCTATCCTCAGGTACTTGGAGAATAGATTGATCGCCTCTTCTTTGTGGCAGTCCCTTAGATATTTGAATACCACTATGTCACCCCTAGTCAACACAACTGAACAGAGAAAAGGGTAATATGAAACATTAGGCTTGGTATATGCACAGCATTCTTGTCACCAAGTCACAAAACTATGTTTTCTCTAATGAGACTATAGTTGATGACTTACCCATTCATTCATCTGGGATATTAAAGAGCAAAAACCAACAACGAAACAATGTGGTATCGATTTTATTAACAAATATAATTGTACTATATTTTTGTTGCAACTGACTAATCACAGCAGTTTAAATGTGCTATAATGAAGTGCTTCTAGTCTATTCATTGCCAAAAAAGAACTCAATTCAACTTCAGGATTTACAAAAAAACAAGACTGTATTATTTCAACTGCTGTGTGAGAATGAGATTCTCAGTATGGCTTCTCTTCAAAGCAATCAGAACTCATACTTTTAAACAGAAATATTTTCACAAATCACTTGAGGATGCCATATAAGCGAGCACATGTACTTTTTATGAGAGGTAAGATGCTAGAAGCTGTTATGTTTTGCTAAACACAAAATGGGGCTGTTTGTAATGGTTCTCACAATCTCTAATCTTTCTTACTAGTTTGTAAATTTCATCTCTTTGATTTTTTTTTAATTCTGACATTACTGAAGTGCTGCTGAGGTCTAAGTGCAAGAACTGGTCATAAATCATTTTTTTCAGTGCCTCTGTAAATTTAAATAGTTGCTAAAACAATCATCGTCAAGTGAGGACTCCCTGCAAATGTAACTAGTATTCTTCCAATACAAGCTGGAATGGAAAGCTTTTACTAATTTTCTAAGTTTTTTTGTGGAGCAAGTTTCATCCTAAGGCTTCCTATGCTGGAAGACAACACTTGCATACTTGCCAAAATTTATATATTTTAAAGAGGCCAGAAGGAAGAAGACAGAATTATCTGTTGAGGCTCATTATGATCAAATTGGAATAAAAACAATATGATTTCTTGGTCTGAAATCATTGTAATGGGTTCTTCCCTTACGGTTGTAAAAGCCCAGGGATTTAAAAGAGGCAAACATTTGCTTTCTTTATTTTCTGGGCAATTTACAGCTGTGAAAATTTAGAAACATAAGAAAAATTGATTTCATTTTTTATAACATTTATAACATTTCATTTTTAATATTTAATGGGGTTGGGGTATTATATGATGATGATGATGACTTATATACCGCTTAACAGTGCTTTACAGCACTCTCTGAGTGGTTTACAGAGTCAGCATTTTGCCCCCAACAATCTGGGTCCTCACTTTACTGACCTCGGAAGGATGGAAGGCTGAGTCAACCTTGAGCCAGTGAGAATCGAACTGCAGGACTTTTGATGGCTGATGGCAGTCAGCAGAAATAGTCTGCAGTGCTGCTTTTAACCACTGCACCATCCTGGCTCTCTAGGAAATGAATCTATACAAAGAACTATTCTTTTTAATTTTACATATAATTGTACACGTTTTACATATAATTATTTTGTTAAAAAATAAAATAATTTTATAACTGCAAAAAAACAAATAAAACACGGATAATTACAATTTTTGTGGGGAGGATCTGTATTCTTCCTCTCCTCAGTAAAAACCAGAAACAAAAACAACTCTAGAAGGGACATTTTTTTTCTTTTGCTTCAATGCTTCTGAACTTATTATATCTCTGTTCCCCAGTGTTCATACGCTATTGCCCTAATCCTGTATTTTTGCGTAAACTCAATAGCAATAGCACTTAGTTTTATCTATCACTGCACAGTGGTTTACAGCACACACTGAGCATTTTACATTGTCAGCATATTGGCCCCGAGAATCTGGGTCCTCATTTTACTGACATTGGAAAGATGGAAGGCTGAGTCAATCTCAAGCCTCAACAGGCTTGAATTCCAGACTATGTGCAGAGTTAGCCTGCAATACTGCAGTTTAATCACTGTACTACCAGTGGTTAGAATGCAGTATTGAGTTGGGAACTCAATAAAGAAAACAACACATTAAATTAACCCTTTAATTTTAATAGTAATACTCATCCACACATATTCAAAATTAGCTACAGCATCATTTTGAATGACAGAGGATTTAAAATCTGCTAATATCATTACAGTGCTGGTCAAGTCGATTTGGTTAGGAACTCCAAGTTACCACCATATATAATGCTTAGCATTCATACAGTTTTGCATTTAAAAACAAATGTCAACATGGATGAACCTTCTCCACCTGATACTCTATGGCTCCATTATATCAGGGATTTTCTTCTGGGGACATCACTTCCTGTCCTTGCCTTGCTTGGTGGACCCAGGAAATGATTACTGATATTAATGATGTGGATAGTCTTCAAATTAAATTACTGTGACATGGGAATTTGCAGAAAAATTAAGCATCTTAAATTTCCCCCTCCCCAAGAATAGCACCCAGCTGCTGAGAAAATTTAAGTTGATTTTTCTCCTCAGAGTAGCACAAACTGTCATAAACCAAAAAATCGAGCTTAAAATTGTGCTGTTTACTGTACGTTGGCTGACCAACCATGTTATGTAACTCTCAAGACTGGGAATTCTGGAAGTTATAGTCTAATGTATTTGGAGAGCACCAGGTTGAGAAAGGCTAATATAGACTGAAGAGCCAAGCTTCAATAAGCCTATGGATAGGTTCATCTTGATTGCACTCAGCTATAAGTTAATACTCGTTCTGCTGCTCCTTTCTAAATGTCAAATTGTGGAAGTATTAGGAATCTGAAAAGGTGAAGTTTATTTTTAATGATAGGAACAGCAGACTGCTGTAGAGTAGATTCTAAAATAGGCCGACATGATCCATTACAATGAGCTACATTAAGCACTGGGTGGTTCCTGGCTAATGAAATGTTGTGGCATGACAGTCCTTCTAGCATTAAGGGTTCAAACTGCCACTTGGTGGTCGCACAAGAGATGATGGTGCAAATAAAGTAACATGAGGAAATTCAACTATTGATTATTGCAGGGGAAAAAACACTAAACAGTATCATGAGAAAAGCAAGTGGTAGTATAAACTTAGGTGAGGGAAAATGTGATTTGAGGGATAGCACCTCAAATTGGAAGCTATGTTTTTATAGAGAATTCTTTTAATAAATGATTACTGGAATAAGCAGGTTCGTTCAATCAATGTGTATTCATTGACAGCTAAAATAGAACTCGTGCTTTTTTCTTGACCGATTATGTCCCATCAAGTCGGTGTTGTTCCTTGGCACAATCACACAGGCAGATTTTCTCCAGGTCTCCAACCTGGTCCTTCAAGCCATTCACAGATGCACTCATGGCCACCATAATTGACTTCATCCACCGCTTCTTTTTCTAGCTACATTTCTCAGAATTAAAGACTTCTAAACAGACATAGGTCTTCACCAATATAGTCATTTATGCCTCAAATGATAACTCTGGATCAATTTGTTCAGGTATTCATTTGTTTGGTTTTGCTGCCTGTGTGATTGTGTCAAGGAACCTCTTTCAACATCACAGTTCAAAAGCATCAATACTCTTTCTATCTTGCTGCACTGAAGTCCAACGTTCACTTCCATAGAGTCTCATGGAAAGCCACTGCCTGCATAATCTTGATCTTTGCAAATAAAAGCATATCATTCGAGTATCTTTCCAAGGATTTCGTTGCTACTCTACTGGTTGACAGTCTGCAGATATTTCTTTGCTGCTTTTCTCTTCGAATACTAAATGTACAATTTTTTCCCCAACAATGATGGAATTGCTCTAATTTTGGGCATGACTAAAAGGATTTGAATAACTTGATAGAAATCAAGCTTGCATGCTCTTTAAAAGTTAAGATCACAACAACTGCATTGTATCCCTTTTGAATCCCAGGTATTTTTTGGGAGGAAAATGTCTGCAAGAAAATGAACAAGGGCAGAGTGCACTAAAGAGCCTTCATTTTGACCCTGAACTACAAATATTTTCCTTTACAGGTATAAATATTAAAAAATGAATATGCTTATATACAATGCAAGTACCAAACTATAATTTTGCTCATTAAATTTCAAAGAAACAGATGCAGTTAAAAATTGCCCGCATCCCACTTGAAAGGAACAATATTTATGTCCTTTTAAAAAGTAATGAAAGGCTACTAGGAACAATGTTATATCCACCTTCTCTGGTCGTTAATCAGCAATAATCTATTTCTTGTCAATAAAGAAAAGCTTATATGTTTCCATTGCTTATTACCTATGCTATACTTCCTTTTTTCTGTCATAGTGAATAATCTTTCTATATAAATCGCCCAATAATAAATAGCACCAATTTTTTGGCTTAGACGAGAAGTTATTATCGTATACACGCTTTAATATACAAGAGAAAAATGCACTGAAAAACATATTTTAAGAATTGTGCTGTTTTAAATTATAAGCAATAGGGATTGTTTTCAAAATAAATCCAATTTAGGTAGAAAACTCCCAAAGATAACAGATAGAAAAGAGCTTATTCATTTGTTTGACGTAAAGGTGTAAAGGTATAAGACTTACTCTGAACAAAATTCAGTCAGTTTTATCAGGCGGTGGAGGGCACTGTAGCAAAGATCTCTCAAGTACAAATACTATGTGATTATGCCAAATGATAGATGATACTACTCAGTCTTGGAGTTAGCCTACAGGATGACTTTTTTTTTAATCCCTCAATGAAAGTAAAAATCAGTTTTCCTTACTTCCACTTAGAATGTACCGAAAACAACCAAACATCTGCTAATACAGATCCATGATAAAATAACCATGCGTTAAAGAAGAGATGTAATATGCATTTTTTTAAAAATTTAAATTATTCTTATGCTTACTGGAGATGGAGGGTTTCAAGTGACATTGTCACATTTTCTTTATCCTCAGTGCTACAGAATGTCTGATTCAGCCTGGTTATCCTAGGCATAACTTGTTTTTGGAGAGAGGGAGCAGGAAAGAGAGCAAGAAAGCTCTAAAGCTAAAGGGCGTCCTTGGTGACATGTTTAATACTGGTAGTGGTGACTGAGGAGGAATAGGAAAAGGAAGTTGCTGAGAAAACCAGGGGAACAGGTGGGCAGAATAACAAAATAGCAGAGTGGGATGGGACCTTGGAGGTGTTCTAGTTCAGCACACTGCTCAAGCAAGAAACTCTATACCATTTCAGATAATGGCTGTTCAATTTCTTCTTAAAAACCTCAAGTGATGGAGCATTCAGAACTTCTGAAGGGAAGCTGTTCCGCTGGTTAACTGTTCTCACTGTCAAGAAATTTCTCCTTAGTTCTAGGTTGCTTCTTCTCTCCTTGATTAGTTTCCATCCATTGCTTCTTGTCTTGCCTTCTGTGCTTTGAATAGGTTGACTCTCTCTTTTTTGTGGCAACCCCTCAAATATTGGAACACTGCTATCATGTCACCCCTAGTTTTTTTCACAAGACTAAACATATCCAATTCCTGCGACTGTTCTTCATAGATTTTAGCCTCTAGCCCTCTAATCATCTTTGCTGATCTTCTCGGCACTTTTTCAGAGTCTCAACAACCTGTTTTATATTGTGATGACCAAAACTGGACATAGTATTCCAAGTGTGGTCTTACCAGGGCATTATAAATCAGTACTAACACTTTATATAATCATATTTTTTCCTTCTATTAATGCAGTCTGAGGTGACCGCTCTACTAGAATAGGGATGTTGGCAATGGTTGAGGGAAGTAGCTGGGGTAGAGAAGAAAACTCCTGCCCTATTGTTTTAGAAAAGACTAAAGTCACAAAATCTGACTCTATCCATTTCTGTCTGAAAGGACATCATTATGGTTGACGGTATAGAAAACAATTAAAAGTTTCAGAAAAGCCAACAGAAAAAAGAAACGAACTCTGAAAGTTGTCAACCATTATGGAATTTATGAATATAAACTAATGCTTACCACATGAGTGATCTTCATGGTAACACCATCAAATCTACATAAACTTGTGCTGTCTTCAAGGAAAATGTCACACTCTTCTAGCTCTTGAGCATTACATGGAGGATTTTCTTTGTTAGGATCTGGATTCTGAAATCAGGAATTTAATTTAGATTTCTATGCATTCTGTGAGCCAATGTTAATAAAACAGCAGTAAAAAAGCATGTGATATAATAATAAATCTATAATCTATGTATTGCATCTAGTATGTCATTGATACCTTAAAAAAGCCCTAGTTCCTGAATATAATCAATTCAGAGGAGCATGAGATAATCGGATCCTAAATTGAAACATTCTAGACTGCAGGTTAGGAAACAATGATTGTTTCTCATAAAAAACTGGAAACTTGGCATTTCAGAAGTATAGTTGCACTGGGTTTTTGTCCCCTTTCTTTTTATGCCTATGCATATTGAGCTTTTCTTCAAGAACATGTAATCATTTAATTTCATATCTATAGTTTGAAATATGTCCATCATTTTTAGCCTGAGTAAAGATAACTAAATACAATATATAAAGCCAATTACTATAGAATATTCAACAAAGTAGGGTTTCAAAAATCATGCGACATACAATTTAATCAGTAGATTGCAATATATTCTGACATTGTGTATTTATATATTGAAACCACAAATTTTGTCATCAGTTTACCATTTCATCAGAGGTAAGATACATCAGCTGCTCAGCTATTGTGGCACTTTGAGCTGGGTCCATAATAAACTCCCCCCGAGAGTCACCAATGATCAGTTCTGGCCATAAACGCTTCTCTTCTTCCTTCTTAATTAAAACTATCTCTAATCTGGGAAAAGATAAAATAGACAAACATTGATAAGCCATAATCAAAGGTGGAATGTAGGATTTAATATTAAATAATTTAGATAAATCTATTCACAATTGTTTGACAGTAGTAACTAAGGTTCTTCAATGAAACCCAACTATGAATTCACACCTATACCGTACATCAGAGGTGTTCTATTCTTTTAAAACTGCGGATCTCAATACACGTCATTGCTACATTGCAGACCCCATTCCCACAAATTCAACTAATTACTGATCAACAATTCATGTATATTACTTTTTCCAAATTTTTCTTGACCTATCTGAAGACCCACTGGCAACTTGCCACGGACACCAAAGGGTCCACAGACCACAGGTTGAAAACTTTTATTGTAGATGGTGCATTTTCACTGGAACAGTCTAGAAGTAAATTTTTCCTTAAGAATCTCTGCCCCCAAGTCTTATTTATCATGTCGTCTACTCAATTTTGATAACTGACAGCAATTCCAAAAGTATAAGGAAAAGCAAACTATCTTGAATAGAAAGGTGAGTGAATCATATGGAATTATAGATGACCACATGAAAAACTTCAATTATAGATAAGCAAATTTTATGAATCACATGTGGGTGACTACCTATTTGCAAACTCAGGTGTTAAACGATACAGGGACTGTTTGCTGAATGTTACATACTACTGACATTCAATTCAGTGTGGCAATCAACATCAAAGATATTCTAGTAATGCCACAGTCTGGTTACCCCTTTTCCCTATTAAATGGAAAGTGCACAAATAATGACAACAGGCTACAGATGGAAATATGTAACAGATTCAACATATCAAGCACACAATGCTAAAATAAATACCTATTTTCTTTAATTATCCATGTGGAGCTTTCATGGTCAATCAATGAAAAAAGGTCACCTTTCAGTATAGGAAACTGTGGATCTTTCAATGCTACACTGAGATGGTTTGGAGAAAAACTGACATGTATATCTTCTTTGGTAAAGTTTTCAGGGAGTCGGAAAGTGATTGTCAAATCATCTTCAGTCTGTTGCCAGTAATATAGAGGTTCTATAAAGAGAAGCACATAAGAGGAATACATAATTAGCTGAAAGCTAAAACATTAAAGATTTGTGGAATAGCTGTCAAAAAACCTGTTATCTGTACAATAAAATATTGGACTGACTAGCTACCTGAAACTAGAAAAAGAAAAACACACCAGCAGCTCCAAAATACATTATCTTTCACTGTTTAAAATCTTCTGGGTAAGTACAAATAATACTTAAATATAAAGAGAATAAAAATACAATGCATACATAAATAGAATCATAAAAGTTGCAGAGGGACCATTTAGGATATTAGTTCAATCTACTGATCAGTGAAGAAATGCAAATTAAAGCAGCCCAGAAAAATGGCTACCTAATTACTAGTAAACTACATCGAGATGATGAGTTCCATGGTCAAACTGCTGTTAATGTTAGGAAGTCTTTTCTAACACTGGTATCTCCTATTGGGGTTAAACATAGTAAATTTTTCCATTTTTCTTCACTTAAGTTTGTAGTCCTTGATCATCTTCAATGCCCTACTTGGAACTTGTTTCAATTTTTCAGGATTCATAAATCTGGAGCCCAAAACTAGAGGCAATAGTTTAGAAAATAGCCAAAAAAGAACAGAGCAGAAAAGTTACTTCGACTGATTTTGAAACTACAGTATATTTATGTTGAAATAGTCCAATACATGTTAAATTGTATGCAATTATCTCCCAATGAATTAATGACAAGGCTGTTAAGTCAGAGTTGTCATTTTTCCTTGATTGTTCCCATTTATAAATCACATCAGCAATTATATCTTGTGAATCATTGGAATACGTCATTACTGTCATTCTTAGATACTAGCTGAATAGTATAATAAAATAACACTGCCACAAATATAATGTAATTTAGTATCATTAATATCTAGAACATACTAGTTTTTAAAAAATAAAAGTATAATTTTTCGTTTATTTGGCTACATAGGGTAGGTGAAACTATTAGCATGGATTTTTGCTAGGAACTTTGCTAGCTAAAAAGGCAGATGCTTTTGAAATAACAGTACTTCCCATCATTTATAATGTCTGAACTAGGCTATGATAGTATCTTCTGAGAAATCTACTTATCTCAATCACATAAATGGACATAAATTGGAATATGTCATACTAGCTTTCTATACCCGTGCTCCGCTACAGAGATTACCAAGGAAATGAAATGTTGCTATTGCCACAGTTTGGAGACTAGAGTGTGTCACCCCGGAGAAGCAGCTGCTTTTGAGAGAGACAGAGAGAGAAAGACAGAGGAAGAATGAGAGAAAGAGAGGGAGAATGAAAGAGAGAAAAAAAGAGAGAGGGAGAGGGAGAAAAAGAAAGAGGGAGAATGAGACAGAGGAAGAATGAGAGAGACAGACAGACACACACACACATAGAAGAGAATGAGACAAAGAGAGAGAGAGAGAAAGAGACAGAAAGAGAGAGAGAGACGCAGAGAGAGACAGAGAAAGAAAGAAGGGACAGAGACAGAGACAGAAACAGACACAGAAATTGAGCAGCGAGGCAGGGGAGTCGGGCAGCGAGCCGAGCCAGGCAGCCAGGTAGGCCCTGCGAATGATAGCGTGGCGGAGCCGGGAGGGTGGGGGTCGCAGGGGGTAAGACCTTTTTAGGGTTAAAAAGGAGGAAAGCAGCCTACCAGAATGCCGTGTTTGTGCTTTCTGTAAGACTCTCCACTCGTGCCGCTGCTACCCAAAATCAAACAACTGGCTGCGAAAGCCCTCCAATCACGAGAAAGGAAACAAATGGTGTCGGATATTTTGCCCAAATACAACCCTCTACCCATCTTGAATTTAAATATGGCAATAAATCTTAAATAACCCAGGTAAAAATTAATACCTTTTCAAATTCTTTCTTAGTGAGTGCCTAGACGCCAAATTTCATGTTTGTAGGTATTATAGTTTTTGAGATATCGTGATGAGTGAGTTGTATTTCGTGTTTTTATCTATATAGATTTCTGCATCACCACATCTTCTTACAGTCAAATAATTGTAAGTAATGAAGGCTTTGGCAAGTTAAATGTTTAAACAGATGGAAAGTCCAATATATATATATAAATATATTATAACTCTTATCTTCTACAATTACTTCTTTTAACTGTAAAGACTGTGTGTCAAGTTAATATATCAAGGTATGGAGTCACAGAAGTTGCTTCTGATGCTCTATGGTTAGAACACAGCATGGCTATGCTGAAGAATTTTCAAGTCTGCATGATTTTAATTTTGTTTTCTACTATAAAGCTTTGGGATAACGTGAGTTGCAGGGAGATTACCTTTCTTGTTTTCTTCTGTTTTATCCTTTTCATTTTCATCCTGCTTAGTCTCACCATTCTGCAAAAGAGCATAGGGCTTGTAGGAGATAACCATCAGGCCATTGCCATCTGGTTCTAGAGCTGCATAATGGGGAACAGATTTTCCTTGAAGAACTCGTCGTTTGGAGACTTCATACACTTCTTCACCTGATTTAAAAAAAAACAACTTTCAATTTCTCAATTTCTCCAATTTTTAAAGAATAAGCATTCAACAATATCTTGATCATACCAGAATTTGGGGTCTAATCTGACAATGTCTTTAGAATGTTTTAATACAGCTTTTATAAAAGGAAACAATACCAAGTCCTTCAAAAAGGACTTTTTATACTCTCCTTATAACTATAATTACACCAGTGGCCTCCAACCTTTTGGGCACCAGGGACCAGATCCATTGAAAAAGGTTTTTCCATGGACCGGCAGGGGTGTGGTTTTTTGTGCTGCCTGCATCTTGCGAATGGGGCTTGGCTTGTTTGTGTAGCTCGGCTGCTGGCATGCTGCGGTCCCGTGCCGGTCCACGGCCCAGGGGTTGGGGACCTCTGAATTACACTACAACAATTCTGGAATATCTCAAAATCCTCATTTGGAAGATGGTGTGTTGGATATGTTCACTGCCTTGAGTTATTTGTAAAAATGATAAGGGTGGGATAAAAAGATTATTTTTTAAAAAAAACTGTAAATAGTCTTATAAAACTCAAACTCACTCAGTTGGCTTTTCGTTTTCTACCCTGCCTTATGTCCAGAGCTCAAGGCAGGGTAAAAGGGCACACTCCTCTCATTTTTCCATATATGAAGTAGGCTGGACTGAGAGAAAGGGACTGGCTGAAAATCCACCCAGTACATTTTCATGACTGATTTCTATCGGCAAGCTCTGCCTTATAGAAAAGCTATTCTAAAATATGACTGTAACACAGAGTCTGTTTCAGCCATCTGAGATTGTTTCTATATATTTTTGGGAGACAGGAATGATAACAAAATATTTATTGAGAAGTAACCTATTTAATTTCACCTTTTTTTAAAACTTCAGGTAGTCCTCGACTTACAATGGTTCACTTAGTGATCGTTCAAAGTTACAATGGTACTGAAAACAGTGCTTTATGACCATTTTTCACACTTGACTATTGCAGCCTCCCCATGCTCAGGTGCTTTATATTCAGATGCTTGACAACGGACAGCTGCCGTATCCCAGTCATATGATCTCCTTTTGCAATCTTCTGACAAGGAGTGTCAATGGGGAAGCCAGATTCGCTTAACAACCATGTTACTAACTTAACAACTGCAGTGATTCACTTAACAAATGTGGCAAGAAAAGCGTAAGTCATTTAAACCAGAGGCTGGTTGAGGAATTCTGGGAGTTGAAGTCCACAAGTCTTAAAGAGACCAAGGTTGGAGACCTCTGATTTAAACAAATGTTTCACTGAGCAACATAAATTTTGGGCTCAATTGTGGTCGTAAGTTGAGGCCTACCTGTATTTTTAAAGTACTCCTATCTTATCGTATTTTGTTTTAAGAAAGATTTTCCAACAGCTCTTGCAAATATTTATGTTATTAGGTATTTGCAAATTTGTATTCATATCTTTTCTTCCTTTCCCCAAGTTAACAATTACCAGAATTCTTAGGGTAAAAAATTAATAAATATGTATAGATAGCCAGTGAACTTCTTTCATATACAAGCAAAGTAAAACCAAGTGAAACACTCACCCTCCTTAGAAGTATTCACAATTGTAACCCACTCCAATGAAATATGAAAACCGCTGCCTTGTGCGTCCAATTCATCCTTTTCTATTCGTAAAAGCAACACGCCAACTGAATGTGCATTTGACTGCAGGAATGATATGCTGTGAACTATAATAAAGGGAGTCTCAAATTCTTCACTGAATAGTATCTGGAGAAAGAAGGAATTTTAGTAAGCAAGTGAGTAATATTTTCTGAGTGCACAATTCATTCTTCAGATCCAATAGAAAATGCAAGACTAACAGGCTGTATTTTTGTGATGGCAACTTACATCTATAGTAATATTTGTCAAAAATGATTCATTGATCATTCATTTCCCACTCACTTACGTCTGACTCGTCGCTATATCTCAAAAACCATAAAAGCTACACTTCTGAAAATACCTTTGCTTCTCATCTACAAGCAAACTACAACAAAAATTTCTCAAAAAGAATTATTTTTAAAGGAGTTATTTAACATTTATTGAAAAGGGGAGGAGCCAACCTGCGCTGAGTCAATCCGAGGAGGCAGAGGAAAGGGGCATCCAGAATTCAAATGCAAAGGCAGTTTCACCCACTGTCACAGCAGGGAGAGGAGCAGCAACGCAAGGAGCAGCAGGGTAGGTGAGTGAGGCCCGACTCTCCCTACAGTCTGTGCTGGCCTCCATGCTGCCATTCAAAAC
>JANHFO010003894.1:176362-190498 GCA_032468095.1 Pareas carinatus
TTTTATAATTTGCCTATTTAATTTGGCAAAGTGCTTCAAGTAGGCTGACTAATGATACTCCTGTTGTAAAAGTGCTAAGGGATTTTTTGGCAAAACGTTTACCTCAGACTCATTAGCATTCATGATCTTAGAAGCAGAGAAACAATATGGTGAGAAGTATTTGGGGAGGAATCAGAGACCAAAGGCAGGAACAAGTTTTGCATGTGGAAAAGCCAGTTAGAAGGAAGAGGTACCCAATTATGGATAAAGACTTCTGCTTTTCATTCTGAAAGGCCTATGTCATTATATCATGTTTGTGAATTCCCCCTCACTATTGGTAATTCATGCCCTTGGATGGAAGAGATGCAGCTTCTGGTGCTACTTACCTTCTTTAAGGTAAGCTATTACGTTCTGAAGAAGGAGAAAAAAATGGAGCTGATTCAAGAAGATGGCAGACTATTAAATCTTTGGCAAATGTCCCCCAAATCAAATGCCTGCAAAAGGTTCAGGTTGTTGCCAGAAGTTCCTACAAATGCCTACACTGTTCAAACCCCTTTGAGGTTGAGCAGCAGAATGTTTGTGACTCTCAATCTGAACTGACAACTCCCCAGCTAGTTAAGATTAAAATCCTTGTCTTGGGAATAAAGTCAGAGAAAGAATTACCGTATTACCTTGATTATAAGATGCCACCGATTATAAGACGCCCCCTTATTTTTCTAAATTAGAAATAGAAATATGTAAGTTTTTCGTTTAAGTGCAGTGTAGCAAGGGGAGGAGACAGAAGAGACCAGGAGGGTCCCTTTGGAGGGTTCTTCTCCCAAGCTGGGGCAGACAGCTGTGGTAGCGCAGTGGGGGGCTGAACAGCTGGGACATGTCAGCTGTTTGGTGGCAGCACATGGACCAACTGAGAGGGGAGAGGAAGGAAAGCCCTTTCAGCTGAGTGGCTTTCCTTTTCTCCTTCTCAGCTGGTCCGTGCGCCTTTGTTATTCCTCCAGGAGGAGACCCCTCTGGGTCTCTTACGTCTCCCCCTCCCCCGCTACAGCAGCATCAATGTGGTTTCTTTCTGAGGACATTTTAAACAACAATTATGGACACAGCTTTATTAAATGGGCACAGCTTTATTAAAAAACGATCAGGATTGACTGTCACTGATTGACAATTGCATCCCAACTGTGCAGCGGCTGCAGCAATGGCTGCTAGCTCACCCCCACCTCCTGTTCTCACAGCTTCTTGGAACATCCCCTTCACCCTGGTAAGACACCATCGAATATAAGATGCACCATGAATACCAAGACACCAAAATACAGAAAAACATGAATCTTACAATCTAATCGATGTAATATGGTAGCTGTGTCTGCTGAGATTTGTACCCACCCATAATCTGAAGGCTTGATTTTGTTGGGATGGAAACCCATTTAACCCCCAAAATAGGTGAGTTATACCTTTGAAGGAACCTCCAACTCAGCTGGGCCTCACCCTGCCCCCCCAAGAAACCCACCCCCAAACCAGTTTATAAAGTCCAGCCTCAGAGCACTTCTGATAAAGTCATTAAAACTTGGAGGGTAAATAAAATTATGCCTGCATTACTTATCCCAATAGAAAGTCAAAACTAAGTAGTGAATTGTCTATGGAGATTCTCAGTCATTGGTTGTCCCAAAGGTGCTTTTTCCCCAAAAGCAACTAGACTTTAATTGTTTCTTTGAAAACATTTTGCTTCTCGCCCAAGAACTGAAGAAGCTTCTCGGTTGAAAAATGAAATATTTTCAAAGAAAAAAACCAAGAAAGTCCACTTGCCTTTTGAAAAAAGCACCGTTGGGGCAGGTCCAACAGAGCAAAGCAGAACAAATATTATTTGGTCAGTGACTAGTGAAAAAAATATTTGTAAAAAAGCAATATGGTTATATACTGTATATATTTAAGCATTGAATAATTAACCCATAAAATCTATAAAGCCTGTTGAGATGATTCAGTTTTTGGTTTTCAAGGAAAAAACCAAGAAAGTGCAGTTGTCTTTTGGAAAAACCACAGTTGGGGTAAGTAGGGAATTGAGCTAGTACAAGTACAAGCACCTTTGGGGAATTCAGTTTCTTAATTCACTCCCCTTCTCTGAAGTTCTCCAAGCAGAACCTGGACTTCTTGGGAGGCTCCCAATACCACATCGATTTACCTGTTGAATGCCTGCCCAACTTCAACATGCGCAGACCCCTCAGCAGCCTCAGCACCTGCACAATACGTCCCATGTTTTCCAACTCCTGGGAGCTGTGTCCACCCCGCAAGCTCTCTACCAACAGTGTGATGTAGAAGGGCAAAATGGCCAGAAGGTCTATGATGTTTGCTACGTTCTTTAAAAAACGGCACCGATTCCATGCACAGAGAAAGCGTAATATAAATTCTCCTGTGAACCAAGCAATGCACACATGCTCCAGGATGTCAAGGAGCTGGGCTGGCATCCAGGTCAATTCCACTGAAATCAGAGCCATGTTGGCAATCGAAATGATGACAAAAATCATGGAGATGGTGCCATAGGTCCTGGCAGCTACAGAAGAAGCTGGTTTTTCTAAGATTTCCCATAGCTTTTGTCTGGTGGTAGAACACAGACTTCCAGAGAAATCCTCTTCCTCGACTTGGGAATCCAATTCTTCAGTATCTTTCTTGATATCCAAAGTTTCACTCAGTTCTTTCCTTCTGAAGTACCTGTGTAGGGCAGTCAGCTATTAATATTACACTATTAGAAGTCAATATGTAAAAATCAGTGAAAAACATTTTGAGACACCTATTTCTGAGTTTCCCCAGCAGACAATGTTACTGGCATCAGTTAATGGTGGGAGACAATTGGGCCAATATCACTTTTGGAAATGAATCCTGGATTAATTTTCCCAAAGGACTCCTTTTTTCATTATAAGCAGAGTCAGTCAACAAAAAGAGATTCAGAGATCTTGAAGAGAGAACCAGTAACTTCTAATATGAGTTTTAGAGAAAGAATGGGAAGGAAATTCCTAAGCAACGGCATACCCAACCTGAATAGCAAATGGGATGCTAAGATTATGTATTATAAAGCTGAATTGTAAAAGAGAAAGAATAGCCAATGTACCTCTATAGCTGCTTCTTACTGCCAAGCCATATTTGAGAATCATCAAAAATGTAATCAAGTCTTGATAAGGGAAGAATTCAATTTAATTCTTTAATTAATTCAACATAAACGAACTTATCAAAAGAAATACAGACACCATACACTTAATTACATGGGATGCTCCACAATACCACTGAAAATGATGTGAGGAAGGTGCAACACACAAATGAGCAAGAAAATGGGGAAAAAATATTTTTCACTCATATTATATATGCAATTTCAGATCTAATTTTACTACCGCAAGCTACTCTAGTACAGGGCAATTCTGATAAGGATTAATGTGGAATAATTTTAGAAAGAAATAAAAAATGAGTTGCCATAAACTAATACCATACCATTGTGTGACCAGAGTTGGAATAAAGGATGGTCATTAATCAAGGCAATATTCCTGCCAAATATCTAAATTTGCTTTAGAACACCTACACACAGCTTGTCAGTGGGAGCTTTTGCATTTCAGAGGACATTCCCTGAATTTTAATAACAGCTTTTGTGACTTTACTGGGATTTCTTTGGGTTTTTGTGATGCTCTTTGTTTTGGAAATATCAACACTGATTTGGTTTTAAGTTGGTATTTTCCAATAGCTGCTTACTGTATTTATGGATCTGGTTTTATTTTAACCATATATTATTAAAGTGAGCCATGTGAAATTTCTGCTTAAACAAATAGTGGCTATTTAAGTAAACAATTGAAACCTGTGGAGAATGTACTCCACATCTGGAATAAGAATTAACTTTGATATTTTTGGAAGGCAACAAATCAAGGATGGATCTAGTCTACCACATCCAAGTTCAACATCAGCACAATTTAACTTAGTGGCGAACATCTCTTTTTCTACCAAGAGCCAGTTTTAGGAGAAAACTGAGGGAGCCATATTGAATACCAATAGTAAACTGGATTAAGGAAATAGATTGCTCTTACCAAATATTTGGATTGCTTGCTCACAAAGGACTTCTGAAATAAAGGTGACAATCACTCACCCTTGATCAATCTCATAGTCTGAAATACCAACAGGTAGTTGTTTATCTTTAGTTGTGTATTTCTTAAACTGTTATATATACATGACAAGACAAATGTACTTTACGATTATGAATGTGTCTTATACTTATATGTACATGACAAGATGAATGTACTTTATGATTATGAATGTGTCTTATGATTGTAATCACAGTTTGCTTATTGTATGTATGTAGGTACAGAACATGTACACCGGAGACAAATTCTTTGTGTGTCCAGACACACTTGGCCAATAAATTCTGATTGTGATTCTGTTTTTAAAGACAGAGAACATAATGGTCAAGAGAGGAACTGTAGACAGAAGGACTTTTCCACTGTTTTCAAATCACAGCAAGTCACTTCTGGGCTACTTTTAGTCTTTCTAGTTTGAAAAACCTTATTTCTCACAACTCACTACTGATTTGTAAAAAAACCTGAATCATAATTTTAATTCCAAGCCAGCAGCCCAGGTCAATAAGGCTTGTCAGAATGAACTGTATAATATTGTGTATAGGAATCAGCCTTGAATCTGGTGATTGCTTGGGCCAAACCTGCGGTTTTCCTGGAAACATTTTCAGAAGTGGTTTGCCATTGTTCTTTTTCTAAGGCTGAGAGAGAGTAACTGGCCCATCACAGAAGACTGTAACTCATGGTTTCCTGATTTCTAAACTGGTGCCTGTAGCTACTAGCCCATCTTATCTCTCTGTCATCCTTAAAATGTGATATATTCAAACATTAAAACGCAAGGTTGGTGAATAACTTTGTAATAGAAACTAGTCACTTTTGATTGTAGCTGGTGAGCTATGAGCCCATCAGAGATTCCCTACCCTTGTTTTACGATATAGCCTGTGACAAAATATATAGACACTCTCTTTAATGGGTCAACTTTCCCTGTTTCCAATATGCCCTGTGGAATTGTGTGGGCCACCATTTTCCTTCTTGAAAACTAATACAAGAAACGGGTAAAATTAAGTCTGAAAAAAATCTAATTTTATTTAACATTTTATTTAACAGGTTCATCTACCATCGCACTTTTAAAAAGATATGATTTTTTTTTAGAGAAAAGTTATACATAAAGTTATATAGAGGTTTAACTAGCATTCTTCAACCTCTGTTCATTAGCAAACTTGAAGGGTTGAACTTACTAAGTCTGCTTTCACATATTGTATATGTATTGCTTCTCTTTTCCATTACCACTAACTCATTACAAATGTAATATCCTTATTGCTATATTCTCTAGGGAGGAGGAGCTTGAACTGAACCAACCATATATATATGTTTCTCTCATTTGTGCTAACTTTGTCTTTAGACCTTATTACAACAAAATTAACTAAGCCACTCGGATGAACTTCTGCCCCTAATTTGCTCACCTGTCCCTGCAGCAGGAATCAATCATGAGCTCATCCAGTCCCCAATATTGGATCTCCTGTAGGAAGGAAAGTGCACACAGCTGTTCCATTACATGTAGTCTGCCAGTCTGGTAATAGTTATGGATATAACTGAATGCTTGAGAGTTCCGATCAAAAAAAAATTCATTCTCCACCAAGTTGGCATCATCACAAAGGTCGAAGAGACTGGAGGCAACATCCCGGGCAGCTGACACCATTACTGCTAGTTTGCCCAGCCGAGTGTCTGGATAGCAACAAAGCTTCTTCTGGGAGAGCACAAAGCGGGCACCTCCCACGTTGATGGTGATACAGTCCAAGGATGGAGCTACGTGGTGTAGAAAGGATCCTGGCCTTTCTTCACTACAGAAGACACTGGATTCCAAAGAATCAAATGATGTGCTCTCACCTAATTCCTCTCCAGATGCCCCGGAAGAAAGGGACAAGCAGCAAGGAGGTGACTTCATCCTTCAGCTCCAGCAACAGCTCTTGGTCTCCTACAGAAAAATGTTGTTAATGATGATAGCTAATTTTGAATTTAAAGGAACAAAATTAAAACGATTTTTTCTCCAAATATCCTAAGGATCAGGACAATCAGGATTATATTCATTCATTGTCACATTACATAATTATGGAATCTGGCACGAAAGCCAAACTATGAGAACTTCAGGGCTTGTTTTGCTTTTAGAATGATTATGAAAATAAATCATAGAAATAAATTAAAAAATGCAAGTGTCTTGTCCCCAATCATTGCCTATTTGGTGTTGTAGACTAACACATCTGGAAGGTACCGAATAAACTAAACTATGGATCTTTACAACCTCAATATCTTTGTTCTCCTCACAGAAGCAGCTTGTGATCATCCTAAAACTGAGCATATGGAAGAGCATACTAAATTCAAAACAAAAATATTCAGATTTTTGAGCCTGATTGTTCAGAATGCAGAATGTTGATGTGGTTGGCATAGGATATATATCTGTTTAAAGCCAGTCAGGGAGCTGTGAACAACCAGATATAAAAGTATTTATGAGAACCTTTTCAAAAGTGGTGAAAAAAATATATATCTGCAGTTTAAACCACAGTTTTATCTCTCTCTTTTTTGTACCTCTTCTGTATGTTCAGTGTTGCTGAAAAGGTCATCTGTGGTTTTAAACCCCAGATTTTCTTCATTTTCAGCACTTTCCCTCCTCATTTCCCAATTTCTAGTGCTGTTGAAAAGGTCATCTATAAAAATATTCTGCACTGGTTGAAACCATCTGGAGGGTGCCAGGCAAAGCTGTTCTAAATCATATAGGAAGTCTACGTTGTTAGACCACATGTAGACATTCAGCTCATGGGAATCTTGGATTTAAGTTCATCTCCATCTCTGGAATCCCAAAGGCACGTTTTTAAAAAGGCGACTGGACTTTCTTGGGTTTTTTTCTTTGAAAACATTTCACTTTTCATCCAAGAAGCTTCTTCAATTCTCTTCAGCTTCTTGGATGAGAAGCAAAATGTTTTCAAAGAAAAACAACAAGAAAGTCCTGTTGTCTTTTGGGAAAAAAGCACCATTGAGATAACTATGACCTGTGGAGAACTTCCACAGACATCCATCTCTGGAAGCTCTATAGGTGACTCTGGACCAGTGATTAATTCTCAGCCAACCCACCTCAAACAACAGTTGTGATGGAAAATATGAAACATACCATATATGTCATATTGAGATCCTGGTTGGAACTTAGGATAATGTTAAGTCCTTAACAGCAGCATATGACCGAGGAAGTTAGACTGAATGAACATGTTTAATGTCTAGTTAAAGGGGTGATGTTATAGACTCTGAAAAACTAGACGAGGGTAATTCAGCCTTCATTTACTAATGAATATATTAAGGGAGAATCTGTGTGAACTACTTTATTTCTTTTCTAAGAGTCTTCCTGTTGAATGGAATGGAGATATGGCTGAAATGTCCATCTGGTTCTCATCTGTCATGGTTTGAAAACCTTTTTCTTTTCCAGACTCCAAGGATGTCCTAAATCTAACCTATAAAATATGAATGGAATGTGTAAGACAGAGAAAGCAAGGCCAATGAATCACTCACTATTCACTTCATCATCAATTGTAATCATGTAGCTTTGATATGTTTTCAGTGAAGCTTTTGTTGACAGATGCTGAGGTCTCTCAATGTAATTTAAATAACATTACGTTTTATACCTCTGGAAGTGCCTCCTTTCATCTGAACTGTTTTCTTTTATATTTGCAATCAAATTTTTACTCAGATTTCCCTGGCAAATGACTAGCCATTCAATCATTACCTGTCTTCCCTATTGCTATTCATGCCGGCATTTATATAAATAAAAATGTACCTTCAACTGGTTATTCCTTGTCTAACCAAAATGGACAATTACTGCCTTCCTGATTATTCTGAATAATAGATATTTTGTAAAATTATAAAAAAGCAATCATATCCTTGATTGGGGCAGGGAGCGGAGGAGTCTGGCATCCAAAAGTCATTGTTGAATTTAATCCAAATGGTGTGTGATGATTTTTGAGTTCTTGAGAACATAATGATGAAGGGAGGGAGGAGGGAGATACAGAAGAAACAATAAATTCCAAAAATCAGGCTAAACATTTTCAGCCATGAGATCCACAAACAGAAATTAGTCGTGTTACCCTTGATATACAGTGCTACTGAAGAAAAACACATGGCATGGCATTCAATAATTACTCAGATCCCAATATATCTACCGTTTCATTTAAAATTACTGGAACATATTTAAACAGAGGCATTGACCACTGACCTAATTTGGAGGATATTAGATTTCTTCTGTAATAGTGAAGCTTTTCTTTCCATGGAACTTAACTGGACTGCAGCCCTATGCTCCCTTACTGTAGAGTAAGCCCTATGGAACATAAATGGATTCACTGATTGGTAATGTGAGCAGGAACATGCCAATAATCTTTATAGCTCTACTCTAGGAAGAGTTTGCTTTTACATTAAGGGCGGGGATAAAATCGGCTCATTTATTTTTAATTAGTAGTTCAATTCTCCATCTCCTTTTGCGCAAGTTGTAATTGCAAGCCATTGTTTTACCGAGCTTTAATAGGTCTTGCCTGTATTAAACAACTATTTTTCAATTAGAAGCAATGGTTAGATGCTTAATGAAAACAATGGCAAAAATGTCTATTTCCATTCACGGAGCTTTTAATCATACTCATTAATTATAATTATCAGTAAAAGAAAATAACAGAAGTTGTGTATTCCCCCCCCTCATATAAATGAAGATTAATAACTGGTCTGCACAGAGCACTACAGTTTTATCTCAGGCAATAGCAAAACCAACTAATATCACGGGTTGCATAAGCCTATATTGATCCAGAGATAGCAAAGTCCAATGCACATTTCCTTGGAAGCACCATCTCTTGACCTTAACGCTTTGCGAGTGTGCAAAGGGGACTTCAGTCAGACTTCATTCCATTTTAAAAATACCTGTCAGAAGTTGCTTTAAACTAATGTTTTTTAAGGTCTCTAAAAAAGTCATATTAGAGACCAGAGAATGCTACAGTTGTATGTGATTGCAACTGATGATGTATTTCGCTCCCCCTCCCCTCAGAAGTGAACATCATTGACCATTCTACAACTTACTACTGAGCAAGCTTGCCACTATCAGTCCAATATTCATATAGACAAACTGAGACAATACCTGAAGCACGGTAAAGAATAAGAAGAAAGGGGGGAAAAAGAGAGGGAGAAAGGGAAAGAGGAAGGATTGAAGGAAAAGAAGGGAAGGGAAGGGAAAAGAGAGAGAGGGAAGGGAGGAAGGGAGGGAGGGAGGAAGGAAGGAAGGAAAAGAGAAAAGGAAGGAAAAAGAGAAAAAAAAGTCACTAATTTTGATTCCAGCTACCATACGTTCCACTTTCCCATTCAGAGGTGAGAAGCGCAACCTACCTGCTTCCCTTTCTACGGCCCAGGACATCTGGGCTGCTGCGATCCAGCGGCTGCCCCTTTGCCCGGCTCTCTTTTCTCCAAAAAGCCTCGCCTTTCCCGCGGGCTCCCAGAGCGCTTCGCTGGGCGTCCGCTCTCCAGCGCCGACCCCTCCAGCTCTCAACTTGGAGAGCGGCGTTCCAAGGGAACGGCTGGGCTGATCACGTGAGCAAACGCGATCCCAACTCCGAGGGAGCGGGAGGGGCTCTCATCCTCCCGGCTTCTTTGCAAGAAGACCCCGGAGTAGACCGACCGTCGCTCCCCTCGAAGGGCGCTGAATGAAATGCCAGCGGGTCTCTTCGGAGAGAAAGCCGCGCAAGAGATTTAGAAACACGGTTTGGGAAATTGCCTTGTTTCGCGTTAGACGAAAGCGATGGTCGAATGTCAAATGGTCTGCAATCGCGAGTGGGTTCACACGACGTCTAAACGCGGGGCTAAGCAAATATATCGCGAGCTATGCATGGCATGTAGGACCAAGCAACAGATAAGACATCTTGGTTAAGTATTATGGTCCAGACAACTAGAAACGGTCCAATTCCATGTTAGTGTGGTTGAATCCAACCATTAGCATGGAGGGCGTTCTTCTGCAGAGGAGCCAATAAGAGTTATGGTCTTGGAAGTCCCTGAGGTCTTGTGAGGGGCACCTTGTTCTTGGGACAAACCTAGGTGGAGAAGAGACCTACTGTAGTTCACTTGCTGTCAATATAGTCACCTGCTTGCAGTGTTTGTTCCCCCAATAATGCAAATCTAATAATTCAAGAAAGGGAGCTGTACATTTGTTCATTTCAACCCAACAGTTATTTATTCAAAATAATTTTACCTCATACCACTTCAAACATACTCCCAAAGTTCTTTTCGACAAGCTTCTGCCATCAAGTCAGTGGAGATTGCTCTGTTGGGGAGTTAGTAGTAGTTTTTAGTGCCAAACACAGCTACGTTTCTGTATTCTTTTTCTACCAGCCCTCATTTAATTTCATGAAAAGAAAATGGCTTTAGAATTATTATTTTCAAAGAAAAATACAATTACAGTGAAACTCTTCATGGATGATGAGTGGTTTCTCTAGTGCTTAGTTTGTTATTTTTATTTTGTTATTTATTGTTATTATTTTGCTCAAGTATATCCCTGTCCCTTCCTCCCTCCCTCTCCGTGTGTGAATGTCCTGTCTTTTATTGTTCAATTACCAATCCAGTGGTCTTCGGCCTCTCGCCCCTCATGCTTTAGTTTACTCCACAGGAAAAACATCCCTTGGAGCTTTTTCAGGTATGATGCTCCTGTCATTGTTAAGGTACAATTATCTATTTTTAAAAAAATATTCAATTTTTTCCCCTCACCTGGAAAAACTCAATTGACTTCTTGCACTCATTTTTTGGGGGAGAATTTTGAAAAACCATTTTTGCCCAGTGTCTCAGACCACCTTTGAAACAGTTGGTGTGGCCTAGACCAGGGTTTCTCAACTTGAGCAAATTGAAGACAGGTGGACTTCAATTCCCAGAATTCCCAAGCCACTGAAAAGTTACAACTGCAGTGATGGACCCAGTGAGATCCAGGATTCTGCTTTATTCAGGTTCTGGGATTGTGTAGAGAGGGATTTTTGTTGAATTTCAGGTGATGCAAACGTTATTCCCCCTTCCACTTCTGATCTGAATGCCTGGTGAAGGTATGTCTGTGCACGAAGCCCATTCGTTATCAATTGTGAACTGTTCACAAGGTCAGGCGAATAGCAAAATGAGCCTATTGTAGATTGCAAGGGCTGCGTATTGCCCTTGAAAAAGGCAAGATCCAATAATGAACAGTGAATAAAATAGGATGTTTTATTTAAAGGCCTGAAGACTAAAACATATGAAGAATGGCTGCAGGATTTGGCTAGTCTAGAGAAAAGAAGGACGAGGGGGGAACATGATAGCAGTATTCCAATATTTGAAAGGCTGCCACGAAGAGGAGGCGGGCCACCTTATTTTCCAAAGCACCAGAGGACAGAACAAGAAACAATAGATGGAAACTAATCAAGGAGACAAGCAACCTGGAATTAAGGAGCAAATTTGTAACAGTGAGGACAATTAACCAGTGAAATGGCTTGCCTTCAGAAGTTGCGGGTGCTTCATCACTAGAAGTTTTTAAAAAGAGACTGGTCAGTCCCTTGTGTGAAATTGTATAGGGTCTCTAGCTTGAACAGGGGGTTGATCTAGAAGACTTCCAATGTCCCTTCCAGCTCTATTCTGATTTATTTATTTTATTTATTTAAACCACCAGATGGATTTGTAACTGGCTGACCAACCACAGTCAACGTGTAGACCTTAATGGAACTGCATCTGCATGGAGGGAAATACACTGTTCAGTATCTCAAGGCTCTGTCTTAGACCACTAGTCCTCAATACCTTCATCAATGATTTAGATGAGGGGAGAGATGGAAAACTCATCAAAATTGCAGATGACACCAAGCTGACAGGAATAGCCAACACTCTAGATGATAGCCTCAAGATACAGAAGGATCTTGACAGACTTGAGCACTGAGTCTTATCTAACAAAATGAAATTTAATGGTGAGAAAAATAAGATTTTACACTTAGGCAAGTAAAACCAAAAAAATCAAAAAACTAAGCTCATGGCCTCCTGTCCCATCCTTCCATGGCAAATAGAAGGGGAAGAAATAGAAGCAGTGGCAGAGTTCATTTTCTTGGGCTCCAAAATTATTGCAGATGGTGACTGTAGGCAGGAAATTAAAAGATGCTTGCTCCTCAGGAAGAAAGCAATGGCAAACCTAGACTGTATAACAAAAAGCAAAGATATCAGTTTGCAATGTATGGCTGAGAGAGTTGGACTGTGAGAAAGGCTGAATGTGGAAGAATCGATGCCTTTGAGTGTGGTGCTGGAGAAGATTCTCAAGAGTCCTTTGGACTGTAAGGTGATCAAATCAGTCAGTCCTGGAATAAATTTACCCTGACTATTCATTAGAAGGACAAATGATGAAGATGAGATGTAGATATATTGGCCACCTCATGAGAAGAGAAAAGGATGTGATGCTGGGAAAGATGAGAGGCCAAAGGAGAAGGGGACGGTGGAGAATCAGATGGCTGAATGGTGTCACCAATGCAACAGGCATGAGTTGGGGCAGACTTCGGGAGGCTGTGATGGACAGAGAGGCCTGGTGGGCTATGGTTCACGGGGTCACAAAGAGTCCGACATGACCTAGCGACTGAACATCCACAAGAAAAACTAAATGCAGAAGTATGGAATAAGTAGTACCTGGTTCCACAGTAGTAACTGAAGAGGGGTCATCACTTAAAAATGAGCCAGCAGTGTGCTGCAGCTTCTAAAAAAGCTAACACATTTATAGGCTCTATTAAAAGAAGGATAACATCAAGATTACATGAAGAGTTAGTATCACTTTATACCCTGGTAAGAATACACTTGAAATACTGCATCCAGTTTGGGTTACCATGGTATATAAAAAAATGAGACTCTAGAAAGTGAAAGAAAGACTCTGTTGCACAGAACAGCAATAAAGATGACGAGGGGAATGGAGGCTAAAACATGAAGAATAGTTGCAGGGACTGGATATGCCTAGTCTAGTGAAAAGAAGGATTAGGGGTGACATGATAACAGTGTTCCAATATTTTAGGGGTTTCTATAAAGAAGAGGGGGGGTCAACCTGTTTTCCAAAGCATCAGAAGGCAGGACAAGAAGCAATTGGTGGAAACTAATCAAGGAGAGAACCAATCTAGAACTAAGGAGAAATTTCCTGACAGTGAGAACAATTAAGCAGTGGGACAGCAGCTTGCCTCCAAAAGTTGTGGGTGCTCCATCACTGAAGGTTTTTAAGAAGAGATTGGACAGCCATCTGTTTGAAATGATATAGGGTCTCTTGCTTGTTCAGGGAATTGGAATAGAAGACCTCCGAGGTCCCTCCCAACTCAGTTATTCTGCTATTTTTCTCTTTTCTCAGAATGCCTACAATAGTATTCAATGAATAGGTGTGTACCATGAAAACAATTTAGTAATGATTCCTTCCCAAAAGGTATGCATAGACTGCGTGAATTTGCTGGGACAATTCTGATGTGGATATATGAAATTTGAGTTAGGAAATCTTGCTGGAAATCACCCCCCCCATTATCTCAACTTTATTCTCTGGAGCTCTAGAAATGAGAAAGCAAAGTGTGTTTTCCTTTGTACCTCTGGGGATAAAAGATGTACCACCTGCTGAAAGGCTTTGCAGCTCTCTGGCAGACACAGGAACATCTGTTCTGCCCTTTTAATTAAAATAGGAGGAGGAAAGAGTATTAGGTATGTTTGCTCCCTTGAATTATTTATTTAAAAAAAGTTGGACACCCCCTCCCCCAAATGTATATAAAGTTGGGAGAACATTCTATTCGTCTCTACATGATGAAATGCTTTGTGACATGATGGTTGTACTTCATAACATGATGAATGCACCTAATACGTATACAACATGATGAATGTACTTTGATAATGAATGTATCTCAGAATTGTAATCATTGTTTGCCAATTATAGCCTTATGATTGTAACCACAGTTTTTCAATTATAACCCGTAAGTAAGTATTGAGCATGTACACTGGAGACAAATTCCTTGTGTGTCCAGACACACTTGGCTAATAAATTCTCTTCTCTTCTCTTCTCTTCTCTTCTCTTCTCTTCTCTTCTCTTCTCTTCTCTTCTCTTCTCTTCTCT